>CAUYON010038003.1:0-29765 GCA_963573935.1 Arctocebus calabarensis
GCTGTGGCGGGCGCCTGTAGTCCAGCTACTTGGGAGGCTGAGGCAAGAGAATCGCTTAAGCCTAAGAGCTGGAGGTTGCTGTGAGCAGTGTGACGCCACGGCACTCTACCCAGGGCGATAAAGTGAGACTCTGTCTCTACAAAAAAAAAAAAAATGAACAGCTGTCATACGGGCATGGTGCCATCAGCCTTTTGTCCCTAAACTTTGATCCGTGTCCCAGATTAAGCTTTGCCTGGGGGAAGCACTTCCCATACCACTGGGAACTCCTAGAGTAGGGGTAGCTATGTTATGGTGTAAGAGGCTAAAGCTTGCATGTAAATCCTGGAGACATTTAGCTGTGTGACTTTGGATGGGCCACCTTATCCTCTCTGAGCCTCAGTTACTACCTCTGTGAAGTTGAGATAGTAATACTTCCACATCAGGATTGTGTGGATAAATGAGATCATAAATGCACACAAATGCCTAGCACACAACAGAAAATAAGTCCATGGATGTTGGAAGAAAGGCTAAATGAACACCTGACTATCAAGCGGCTGTCAATTGCACTCCCTGGCTGTCTCTGCTGAGCTGCTCTCCCTCATCTGCTCTTTGAACCTGTGGCTCCCTCATCCCCTGCTCATGTCTTGGCAATCTCTCACCCCTCCAATTCCTGCAGAAGGCCCAGTCCAGCCCCAGCCCCCTCCCAGTCTCTCTCCCTTCCTCTCTTGCTCCCTTGGGCCCCCTTTCCCTTCTGTCCTTTGGACTTTGCCTTCCTTCCAGCCAGGACCTGTACACACACCGTCTTTCCTGCAGTTCTCCATGTGAGTCTGTTTTATTTCATCCCTATTTAATCTCTCTGCTCCAACGGCTTCTCTTAGGTGGGGTCTTCCCTGTGAGAACCATCTTCTTTCCAGCTACTTCCTTAGTTCCTTCTAGTCCTCATGGTTTATAGTACATGGATGAATTGACTCATTTAATATCTGTCTTCTCCTCTTGAACATGAGCTCCACAGTGGCAGGGTCTTGGTCTGATTTGTTCACAGTGAACCCCCAGTACCTACAGCAGAGCTGACATGCAGAGCTCCACATATCCTGGTCACGTGAATATTTTCCTGTGACTCCTGCCCTTGAGGAACCTAAACACAAGTCCCCATTCCTAAATGACAATGACACATTCAGCTCTCTTCTCTTTCCATTTTCTCCTATATAGCACTGTCCGCCATATGTTAATTTTTCCCCAACTCCAGCCAGCCTAATTATGTACAGCCCCAGAGTGAATACGTGTGTGCACGTGTTAATGAGTAAGTGTGCCCAGGCTGATCTATTCTGATGGTTTTCAAGCAGGGAGACGCACCAGAAGCCCTTGAGAGCTTCATTTAAAGCACACTTGGCTGCCTTCCTTCCCCTAACCCTCCTGAATGACAGTCTCCAAGGGGGCAAATGAGTTTTGAGAACACGTCTCTTGGAAATTGGGATGCGTATTACTGCAGTCATCGGCAGGGAGGCAGAGAAGAGGAGAGGCTGGGAGTACCGAATGCCAGAACCAAAATTCGGTTTCATTATGGACAAGCAGTCTCATGTTGCTTGGAAGACATATAAATGGAGCCCAGCTCAGGACATTGTGTTGGGACATATTGAGAGAAAGTATGTATAAAACACTGAATACAGTGCCTAGCTGGCTCATAGCAAGTGCATGGTAAATATTAGCTTTCATTAAATTTTTGTTTTCCTCTCGGAATGATATAGTCTCTCTCAGTTTCCCTAGAGGGCTTAGGATAAGGTCTTCTCTATGGCAGAGGGTCAATCCATGTAGTCAGCTCATACGCTGAAACAAACACGCTGTGATGGTTCTCATCCTATAGAACAATCCACTCCCCCTCCAGCAAGCACCCCATTTCTTTACTTCTGTTTACAGCAAAACTCAACAAAGACTTCTGTATACTCACTTTGTATAATTACTCCCATTCTGTCACTTTTGACATTTTTCCTAAACTATAGGAATAAAGACTTCCTTTCATTCTTAGCAAGGACTGGGGTGTGCTCAGCCTGGGGTGGAAAGCAGAGGGAGAGGCTATAAGGTCAATGTATTTCTCAGATCAGTTCAGGAAGTTGGTGGGTTTTCAGGATTCACCTTCAGCTCATTTTGAACCAGATTACAACTCTGGGAAACTCCTCCAACCTTGTTGACTGCTAACAACAAAGGGTGCCCCAGGGAACAAAAGTGAGCCAAGCTACAGAGACTGCAGGCCAAGAAGCACACTTACTGAATCTTATTTCTACTGCTATTAACCAGTGTTGGTAGGAGGCTGCTGCAGCAGGTCAGCAGCTAGAGGGGCAAGTTCAAAAGGAGCCCCTCAATAATGTCTGCCTCACATTCACCCCATAGCCCTCAAAAAAGCCCACCCCAAATGATAGTAAAGGCGGGCTACCTAGAAATTGCCATGCAAAACTCAGCAGATGGGAAGGGGGGACCTAGATTCACAGCAGTTTGTACAGCAGAATACTTGTGGTTATTAAGAGAATGAGACAGCTCTTCCATCAATGAATATGGAAGGATCACTGATGTATATTATTGGGGGGAAATAAAGATGTCCAATAGCATATAATATACTGCTATTTGTGTAAAAATATATACATAAATATCATTGTTTGAACATACATAAAAAAATCCCTAGAAAGACACAGGAGAAATTGCTAATAGTGCTTGCTGAAAGGTTGTACATGTGGTGTGGGGGGTGGTTAGCAAACAGGGATGGGTAAATGCATTTCATTGTAAACTCTTGCATCTTTTAAATCTTGTACTATGTCAATGTGTAGTCTATTCAAATAGAGTAAAGTTTATAGCCAAGCGTTGTGGCAGGCGCCTGTAGTCCCAGCTACTCAGGAGGCTGAGGCAAGAGAATCGTCTAAGCCCAAGAGCTGGAGGTTGCTGTGAGCTGTGTGATGCCACGGAACTCTACCGAGAGCCATAGAGTGAGACTCTGTCTCTACAAAAAAAAAAAAAAAAAAAAGAGTAAAGTTTAAAAAAAGAATACAACCGGATTGACAAAAGTGAAAACCTAACAGGGCTATGTGAAAAGGCCAGGCATTTGGGGTGTTAAAAGCTACCTGGACTTGGGGTCACACCTACGGTGCATCTTAAGAAGAGTATAGGCAAAACTTACTAAATGTAGAATACAAATGTCTTCATATAGTGATTAAAAGGCCATGAAGGCTATGTTAAACAGTTTGATGAAAATATTTCAGATTGTATATGAAGTCAGCACATAGTGCCCCATGACTGCACTAATGTACACAATTATGATTTAATAAAAAAAAAAATTTTTTTTAAAGCTACCTGGACAACAAATACAGGTGGCCAGAAGCCAGAGTCCTTCAAGTGCAAAAGCCCTAGGACTTTAGCAGACCTTACGTATGATGGGTCCCATCTGTGGCCTGGGCTGAGTAAGCCAGAGGTTTCCCAGGTGCCATCTAAAGGTACACAAGGGCCCAGGACCTGCGTGTGGCTGGGGCAGGGAGTGAGGGAGGCCTCCCTGTGCCCAAGCTGGTCACACCCTGGGGCTTCAGGGCTCACTTCTGGCTCCTGTGTCCTGGGAGAACAGTGACTGAGGTCAGATAGAGCCACCCACAAAGCCATGTGGGCCAGTAAGTGTGAGGATTAGGGGTGTGAATCTCAAAGAAGACAAAGGGGAGGGGCAGGGGCTGGAAGATAAAGCAAGAGCAGGGTGGCTGTCTTCAACCATTTGAGGGGCTGGCAAATCAAAATGGGAAGGAGTCATTCTATTCAGAGCCCTCTAGAAGATTAAGGATGGTAGGTTAAGAGCTCTCTACTTTCAGAACACTTTCTGACCCAGCTCTTACCACTGGAAAGGTCCCCAGAATAACGCAATTCCCACACTGTGAGTCCTCACTGCTGTCAGGCACCCAGCTTGCTTGGCATTTTCTTGGCATCACCTGTGAATTTTCACAGCAAGCCAGTAAGGTTGGGACTGTCCATGTCCCCATTTTACAGAGGAGAAAACTGAGGCTGTCATTGCTCAAAATCAGAGTTATGAGATAAGGAGTCTAGCTTCAAACCCAGCACCCTGCATTGGCTACACTCCACCATAGACTGAGCCCGGGGACTTACAGCCTTTGGCACTCTAAGATTGTGAGTCTACAAAATACCAACATAAATGTAGGCAGGCTAGGATAGGGCTGGGATATTTTTGCAGAGATGCTCAGTCCAGTTGGACCCCGGTGACATCGTCCTGTTCCTCGACCCTCCTAGCAGCTCTCGCCTTAACATCCTCTTCTTCTCCAAAGGGAATCTACTCCAGCACCTGCTGGGACCATGGACACTGGGGGAATGGAAGGCATCCAGCATCCGGCCCAAGGTCCGGGGGAACACCCAGGGCCCTGGCAGAGGAGGTGACAGCAGCAGCAGCAGCAGCATAGCAGTCCCCGCCCCTCCCCCTCGGGTCCCAGGCGCTCCCAGACACCGTGGGTGGGTGGCTGTGCCGGTCTGCTGCCTGGGGGAGGATGGGGGGAGGTTGCACGGGGGCGGGGCTGCATCGCAGGGACAGTCAGACGTGGGCGCGGGGGTGGCCGGGGCGCACGGGCGCTGCCCGCGGCTGGGATGACGCGGGGGCTGTGCTTCCCGGGCGCGTGACTGCGCATCGCATGGGCTGCGGGCGGCGGGCGCAGCGCGGCGGTTCAGTCGGTGGTGTGCAGCCGCGCGCCCGCCGCCCACGCACGAAATCCTGCCTCCACCGCCTCCCGCCCCGGAGCCTCGGGGAGCGCGGCCAAAGCGGGAAGGGCTTCCCCGGGCTTGCGCAGGGAGTGGGCCGTGGGGGCAGGAGGAGAAGCAGGAGGGTCGCTTAGGCTGGGGAGGGAAAAAGCGGCCGGAGTCCCAGCCCCCTTCTGCTGCTCCGAGTTTTAGACATAAATGGCCAGAGGGAGCCCAGTGGAAATTTCTGGGGTACTGCGAGCTCGATGCTCCTGCAGAAGTCACCTCATCCCTCCCCAGGGGCCACAGGAGTCTGCCGCCTTCTGTTCTTAAAAGGGAGGTTCTTAAAAGCCCCCATCCGGAGCTTCCTGCTACGTCTCTGGCATTTAGAAGCCCCCTCCCCCCTTTTTTTTCACATGTAAGCTGGGTCTGGTCCTTTCTGACCAGACCATGGTGACCTGAGGCAGAGGGGGCAGGAAAGAGGGCAAAGAACGACTGTCCCCATTGAGCAGGAGGGGAAATTGAGAGCCCAGAGGAGGGGAGGGGTTCGCACTACGCTTATCCCTGGGGGTGTGAGGGAGGCTGCTGCCGTCAGGACTCAGGGGTCCTCCTTCTGGCTCATAGTCCAGCCACTTGAAAAGATAGTCCTCCCCCTGGTTAGCCCAAACAGTTGTCTGCTTGCCTCTGGAAACCCCTTGCCTAGCGGGCTCTACCGTCCTCAAGCAGTATGGAGCCTGCCAGAGATGCTGTGTGAGTCAGTCCGCAGGCTCCCAGGATGTCTGTTTCCACAGACCAAGCTATGGCACAGAAGACATGAAGCCCAGCCCAGGCAAGAAATTCCCAACAGCTTCGCGCAGTTTTTGTTGCTGCTCTTGTTTTTAAATAATCATTGTGTTGAATCGATGCATTGAATGAAAATTGTGGTAATTAGAATCATTCGTCAAGGAAGAAATTATGGACTTCCCTTCTCTCTCTGCCTGGAGGAGTGCATTCTCCATAGGAGGCCGCTGGATGCCAGCCTGAGCAGAGGTGACGGCACCGGGCCCTGGCCACAGCTAGGCCAAGGTAGGCTGCAGGGAAAATCATGCTGCACCTTTCTGTGTGTCACCTGCCCTGTACCTGAGCTTCCAAACACTCCATCTCAACAGAAAATTGCAGATGCACAGCGCCTGCACCTGCCCTGCTTCCGGCAGGCTTCTCCCCAGAAATGCACTCCTCGGAGACTTGATGTCCTGTGTGCTCAAAACAGAGGGGTGTCGGCAGAAGGATGGAGGCACTGTGGACTCACCCCATTTTACAGGGGAAAGACCCAGGAGGAGTTAGCCAAAGGGGTGAAATACATCATAAAGAGATAGGAGAAGGAACCCCCTCCCATGACAATGCGGCCAGGCCAAGTGTCTCTGGGGGGTAGTAAGACTGTGCTGGGCTGGGCCATGAGAACTGCACGCTCTTTGCTCTAGTGTGGGTTGTCATTCATCTTCCCCTGCCCAAGACAGTGACACACAGGCACCCATGTGGAGCTGTGCCTGCTCAGCCCCATGAACCCCTGCACCATGCACACAACCCACTCGCCCTCCCATTGGGGTTCTGCCACTTCCCCCAAACACAGCTGGTGCTGCCTGGCTGAGAGGTAGGGATAAGAGGTCTGGAAGCTGGGCACTAGGTCCTGTTGTGTCTCCCAGGCCAAACTATGACCCCAGAATCCAGCTCTCTCTTTTCTTCCTTCAGAGACAGGGCCACAATTCAGGTCTCCTTTCCCTCTGTCCGCACAGGCCCCTTGCCCATTTCTAATTCTGCTTACTAACAAGGCCGTGTGTGTGTGTGTGTGTGAGTGTGTGTGTGTATGTGTGTGTGAGAGAGAGAGAGAGAGAAGCTGAGCACTGAGGTGAAACTCTCACTCCAAGGTCTTGCTCATGCTTTGTCCTTAATGCAGCTTCTCAGGCTGACTGGTGTGTCTGTTAGCTGAGAGAGGTTGCACCCCACTCCTCACACCCCAATTCTGAGAACTGAACCTCAGAATTCAGCTTCCTTCCAGTGCTGAGCTTCGGGACAGTGCACTGTTGGGCCCAAGCAGAGCCTTCCTCCTGCAGAACTCTCTCTCAGCCCTGACACCACACTGTCTCTTCCACAGAACCATCCGTGAGCCTGCCTGGGGCCTAAAGAGGAAGCATTTAGTTATTCAACCTGTATTCACCAAGTACCTCCTAGATGTTGAGCTTGGCCATCAACCCATCCTCCCAGGCTCCTGCCAAACTAACCTCTGCTGTCTGCCAGCCCCTCCTGCCCACATCTTCCCACCCTGCCCCAGCAGAGTCATGGGGCATTTTGCCATCCAAGAATATTATTTTAAGATCCTATAAAGGAGCAAATGAGCTTATCACGCGCCATTATGCTTTCTCACTTCTTGCCTTGTGACTTTCACACAGGAAGTAGAAAGTAACCCTTTTACTGCCCGGATTATTACTGTGCCACTATTCAGTGTGGGAGTGCCCAGTAGTCCTCCCCTTTCCTTACCAGGGCCAAGCAGGGCAATTCCAACTCCCTAAAGAGTTTAGTAGAGGTAAAGATCTGTTTGGACTCTCACAACCTCCCTCTTGAGCCTTTCAGCTCCATGCAAGCCTCCTGCCCTGGCCTTCACTAACCCAGAGCTACCACGGTATCCTCCTGTCTCACCAAACCCTGCTCTCAGAAATTGCATGAATTTACACTTCATGCCAAAGTGTAAAAGACGGATGAAGCTAAATGTGTTGTTTTTTTCCTGTCCTAGAATTTGCATTTTAACAAGGAAGATAACTTTGAAGTACCCAAAGTAACCTCCGATTGTGGGGTTGTTGCCATAGGTGAGATGCTCTAGAGGGCAGAGGGATCTCCTTAGCTGCCCCCTAAATCCCAGGAACTGGCTATAAGTTTGGCTCTGCAAACCCATGGAGCATTCTTGACTAGCTCCTTTAGTCCATTAC
Source organism: Arctocebus calabarensis (assembly GCA_963573935.1). Lineage (NCBI taxonomy): Eukaryota > Metazoa > Chordata > Mammalia > Primates > Lorisidae > Arctocebus > Arctocebus calabarensis. Next base: position 7,647 of record CAUYON010038003.1, read on the forward strand.
CATGTAATGTCAAGAGTACTGGATGAAGAATTAAGAGAATCCAAACTCTAACCCTAGTTCTGTCATTAAGTAGTTTGCATGCACCAGCAGTTACTTCCCTCTCAGGCCTTAGCTTTCTTTTTGGCCAAATGGGAAGTTCGGACCAACTGACCTTAAGGGATCCTTCCAGTTCTACATTTGCTTAATTTCCCAGAGAGGCTGGGAGATCCTGGTTCAGCTTCTAATGCCCTCTAGACTCTAAAGCTCTGGCTTAGAGGGAATAGGCTGATGCCAACATGGAGAACAGGGTCTGATTCTCCCAGAAGCCACCACTCTTCCTTTTCCCCTGAGCGGCTGAGATGATCTGTGAAAATGGTTCGCTATTCACTTGACCCAGAAAACCCCACAAAAGCATGCAAGTCAAGAGGCTCAAATCTTCGTGTTCACTTTAAGAACACATGTGAAACTGCCCAGGCCATCAAGAGTATGCATATACAAAAAGCCACCAATTATCTGGAGGATGTCACCTTAAAGAAACAATGTGTACTATTCCGACCTTACAATGGTGGAGTTGGTAGGTGGGCCCAGGCCAAACAGTGGGGCTGGACACAAGGTCGGTGGCCCCCCCAAAATGCTGAATTTTTGCTGTATATGCTTAAAAATGCGGAGAGTAATGCTGAACTTAAGTGTTTAGATGTAGATTCTCTGGTCATTGAGTGTATCCAAGTGAACAAAGCACCCAAGATGCGTCGCCGAACTTACAGAGCTCACGGTTGCATGAACCCATACATGAGCTCCCCCTGCCACATCAAGATGATCCTTACTAAAAAGGAACAGATTGTTCCCAAACCAGAAGAAGAGGTAGCACAGCAGAAAAAGATATCCCAGAAGAAACTGAAGAAACAAAAACTTATGGCACGGGAATAGTTGCAACATAAAATAAATGCAAATAACAGTAAAAGGATAAAAGAGAGAGAGAGAGAGAGAACAGGGTCTTTTTCTGGCCAGGGTCTTGGACAGGCCACCTGCATACCCTCTGTCCATAGCAGCCTGCCTGCTGGGGAGGAAAGGTACCTCTTAGCACGTACTTTGATCTCACAGAGTTACATAACCCTTCCAGATAAGCTATTCCCAACAAAGAGCAATAGCAAAACAGCCTATTCCCCATCCCCACCCCATCCTGTGCCTTAACACACACACACCAGCAATCTTTGCTTATGGTGGCCTCATAGTCACAACTGCCCTAGGAGAGAATTTGAGAAGCCCACCGTATTTCTTTATTCATTTCTTTTGTTTTTTTCTTGGAAGACATCTCATCTAAGAAGTCTTTAAGAGAAGAAACTCATTTACTTTCCAGGCCTGAGCACAGAAAGCAGAGTCCTCCCCCTAATCTCCCTCCCACCACTACCCAAATGACCCCTCAACAGCACACCAGGCCAAGTCTTTCTGACCTCAGAACCACGCTCTTCTTTGTCCTTGACAAGTCAGCATGCCTCTTCTGAAACAAGATTATAGCTTCCCTATGTAGGAAATGGGGATGCTCATCCTTCTCTCCCTGGGGCACTGGGTGATAACTCCGATCTCCTTGATTAGTGTCCTTAAGAGAAGTGCAAGTAACCTTAAAACACAGTGGAAGAGATTTGAGTTGCACTTAAAGAAGCGTTTCCTGGCCCTGAAGTGTGAGCTGTCATTGCAAAGCAGTAAGAGTTAGTGGATCTGTCCTGCTTGGCTGCTTTTTAAGGTAAGCATAACATTCATGTACCTGGAATGTCTTGGGTGCACAGTGTCCAGAGGTAAAAAGGTAAATGAGAAAAGGGCACATGTAGAAAAGGGCTCCTGCCTGGCAGAGTGGAAGGAATCTTGAATCTGGATTCTAGTCTTTCACTGTCGCCCAATGGAGGATGAGCCTCTTAACATTTTTTGGGCCCTGGTTTCTTTACTTGTAGAAATACTCCAATGTATGGTGCACTTACCATGTGCCCCCCAAACAGTGCTAAGCAAATGATATTTTTAAACTTTATGATAACCCTTTAAAATAGATATTATTCTTCATTTTACAAGTTTATAAAAAAGGTAAAAGAAAGTAATTAATGAATGTAAGTCTCACAGCCAGCAGGTGGTTAAACAGGACTCCTACCCAGTGTGCCTGCCCCGAGCTCATGTTCCTAACCACCTGGATCTTGGGCATTGTGTGATTCCATGGTTTCCTGAAGTTCTTTTCAGCCTGGAAAAATCTAATTTCTCCCTTTCCTTACCCTTGATTCCCTTTCTTTTTGGTAATGCCCTCATTTCCGGAAATGATGATGCCCTCCCTCTTTCTTTGTGGAAACAAGAAACCCTTTGCAGTCTACGTGAGCACCCACACTTTGCGCAGAAGGAAGTTGCTGCAGTGGCCCAAGCCTCGGAAACCCTGCCAGTTGGCTTCATATTTGGGAATCTGCCAGGTGCAGTGAGTGTCCTCAGGACTTCTTACTGAGAAACTCCTTGCTAAGCTGCTGCTGCCCTGTGTCCAGGACCACTGACAGTATGTTTGGGCTCCAATGAAAAAAATATGCAGGGCCCCCAACAAGGGCAGTTGATCCCAAAATCTTGACGTGGTATGTAAATTCAGAAGTTGGGTCTCCTTCCAGACTATAGGCTCACCCGTTTAACCCAGCTCCTACTCCTTTTCAAATCACCCCCAATTCCCTCTCCATGCAACCCTGACCCCATCTGCCTTTATTCCCAAGTAACTTTTGCAACTCAGGCTACACAGATATTGGCTGGTGCTCCTGTTGCTTCGTTTGGGGACAGCAGGAAAACACGCCAGGGTCCTATGAACTATGTAGGTCTGGGGAAGGTGGAGGAGGGGAGAGGAGGTGGAATGGAGCATAGCACAGGGGCTGGCGGGGAGGAGGGAGGCAATCAGGGTTTCTCAGGAACCAGGGGATGATGATTTCTTTTCAGTTTTGCTCCTTTTTGAATGAAAGGGAGGGGAGAGCAGCAGTCTAGGCACTTGGGAAGGCAGGGGGCAGCTGGTCTTTGCAAGCTCACTCTGTGCCAGCTTCCAGGTGTGCACACAGGACACTTGCTCCCTCCTCTCAGTGAGCCTTCATTCTGGTCCCATTGTCCAGCTTGTTAGCTGGAAGTTCTCTCTGGAGACGGGGGAATCAAAGGAGGACTGACAGACTGTGAGCAGTGGCCATATGATACTTCCTCAGCAACCTGGGCACAGGAGCCTGTGTGCTGAGGTTCTTCATGCCCTACTGATGGCACTGATCCTAATGGGAGGGGGTTAGAGTACAGGACGCACATCAGAGGATGGAATGAGAAGCACAGACAATACAGATTTCTCCATGGAGTGAATCTTCTGGGCTTTGTTCCCTTTCCGGCTATCCTTGGCTCTGATTATTCTGACATAAAGCCTTGACTTCAACCAAGAAAACTATCTCTCTGGCTCTGAACAGGATTTGCATGCTCACCTTTTTACCCTGTACTATTCTGATAGATGGTAGCTCTAGGCAGCCACAATATGCTTACACGTATTTAGATGTTTCTAGGCATGGTCTCCTGTAAGTTGATCAAGGACCATTTGCTTCTTTCCAATCTTCCTACAACACACAGTGCAGGGTTCTGAATGGCCTGGACACTTGATACATGTAGTTGACTGGCTGATAGACTTTCACACTCTTCTAATAGCTTCCAGGATGGGCAGGTCACACGCTTCCAACTTCAAGCGGAAAACCCTGACCTGATAAGAGCAAAGATACTTGCTCCAATCAGCACCTTAGATAACTCAGACTAAGAAGCACATAAGGCATTCTTCTACCCATCCCCAGCCTCCAGGTAGTAGGAGACCAGGGAGCTCACAAGATGACTCAGGATTTACTTCGGGCTTAAAGGCTGAGGGTAGAGAGGAAAGAGACTTCCCTATGTAGCCTAAGTGGAAGAAGGCTAGAAAGAAGAAAAGATGAGAGAGAGAAATCATTTGCAGGTGAGGCAAGGTGGGGAAAGCAAAGGAAAGAAAGTAGTGAGGAAGAGGAAGCCTGTGAAAGGAAGACAAAGGGGGAAGAAAGACAGGAGAGAATAAGACCTTCTGAGCCATTCAGACTTCATAACTATGCTGAGAAGCAGAGTTTGGAGTAGGAGCTGAATTTGAATTATAATGTAAGAACCTAGCCACCAGCAATCGTCTGCTGGTGAACTTGGAGACAAGGGCAAGCCCTGTCGTTCACAGACTGTGGGTGGGGGACGGTGCCTGTGGCTCAAAGGAGTAGGGCTCTGGCCTCATATACAGAGGTGGCAGGTACAAACCCAGCCCCGGCCAAAACAAACAAACAAAACAAAACAAAACAAAAAACTGCAGACTCTGGGTGGGTGAGCAGATGTATTTCAACAGAGAAACTGTGGTCACACTGAAGCCAGCAGCTTCAGATAGGGTCATGTGCTTCTATGGCAAGGGACTTTGCCAAGTCAAGTTGAGGTTCTGGCTCCAGCGAGGAGAAAGACAATAATCAGTTCTGTAGATGCTGTGAGCCTTGATTGAAAAAATAAAGAAGAGGAAGCTATGTGCTCTGCTTCCATTAAGCCAGTGGGGGCCAGAGCTTAGCGAGAGTCAGGGAGCATGCAAAGAAAGAATTTTAACCCCTGAGTGTTTTTCTTCCACAATATCTCTGCACTCAGCCACCCCCATGTTGTTGCTTCCTTGGCCTGCCCTCCAAGGCCACCACCTCTGTGTCTCCCTCCTTCAACTCAGAGGCCAGGCTGCATATTAATGTAGATCCGATGACAATGAAATGATTCACTATTTCCAAGTCCCAGGTTTCCCAGGGCTTCTGCCTCTCCTGGAATTGAAGAGAAAGAGGAGTCCTAGGGATAAGAAACAAAGTGTGTGGTGAAAGAATGCATCTAACCCAGTGCCTGGCCCCTGGAAATCCTCACCACCCTCCAGCCTCGTCACTGTGGCTGCGCTCTCAGTATAATGAGGCCAGAGGAAAAATGAGAAATGATTCACAGCAGAAGTATGATCAGAAGACCCTCAGTGCCATCTCTTCCTCCTACTTCAGTAGGCCAAATAGAAAACTGATGCAGCAGGGGGCTCCCCAGGAGAAACACCAGGCAGAGGGGTGCTGGTTCTGCTCTGCTTCTCCTCACACCACTGTGTGCCTGCAGATCTCTCCCTGCCTGCTGGCTCCATCTAGCCCTGCACCATAGAGAGGTGGAGAACTCACATGCACAATGGGGGCCATGGGCACAAAGCAGCGTGTGGCCCAACATGGAGTCAGCAATCATGATTCCTTCCTGAGGTTCTGTGGGGACCTTGGGGCTAAAATTGGGCAAAACTGTAGGGGAAAGAAGTGGGTGATCTGTAAGGTTATGCAGCCAGCCACGATGGCAATGATGTCACAGCCAAGGGAAGAGAGTTGTGGGGAGGGGGTGAAGTGAGCAAATCTCTGGGCTCTAAGTCTCTGGGTACCCAGGATTGCAGAGCAGGGAGGTGAGCCGGAGGATCTGGAGAAAGTAAGAAGATGCTTTTGGTGCCTGGAACAACTTTCTTAGTGAAAGATTTCCATCAACTTCCAGTCCCTACCATCCTAATTATTTCTTATTTTTGTTCTGCTCTCTTGGGAAGCAAAAGCAGGACAGGTGAGAAGGAAAGATGAGGACATCATGGTTTCTCTCTGGCACTGTCATGGGAGGCTGCATAGGAAATCCAGGGTGATTCCTAAATCCCTGGATTCTCAGCAGGAGCGTCTGGTGGAAAGGTGTGGGCTCTCTAGGCCATAGCAGTCTTTGCCCAGGAAAAATGATCTTTCATCAATTCTTCTAGTCCATTTAGTCCCCTGAAGAGATGCAAAGAACATGAGGTGCAGTGGGAGAAAAGAGAGACACCAGAAGTCATGAGCAGAGGAGGCAGGTGAAGGATCATGATTATCAGCAGCCCCCAGGAAAATGGACCGAAATGGGTCTTTCTTCCTATGTGAGGAAAAGATTCCATGCTATCTTGGAAACATGTCATCTTTCGCTGATCCTTGAGCATTGAGAGAAAACTGACTTTCTGCTTTTTATGCCGGATGAGAAATGAGAACTGTGAAACTGAGGAAAGGGAACATGGGCCATGGAGGGAAAACTGCATCTTCTTGGGCTTAAATGCTTTAGGTCTGCCCAGCCAGATCATCATCCTAGGTCTTCACCCTGAAGGTCCCACGATTCTGGTCCAACCTGCCTCATGAGCTGATGCAGCCTGACCCAACTTCTCTAACTGCATAGAGCAGATGAAAGAAGAAAATGAGTTTTCAAAGAATAAGGCAAATATTCACAGTATCCCTTATATTTAAAGCACGCTTGAGCCTGAATAGAGATGAGATTCTTGGTTCCTCTCTCCTCTCTTCCTCCCTTCCTTCACCATTGCCAAAGGCCAGGTGCTGCTCAGGTACTGATTTCCCCTGAGCTGCTCTTGCATTCAATTCTCCCATTACCTGTCTAATCAGAAAAGGAAGCTGACGTGGCCACAGCCTTTCCAGGACAGGGGAGGGAATGTGCCAGCCCCCTTTCATCTCTCCCTCTCATATTCCTAGTTCATGGACTTCTCAAGTGAAAAACAAACTGAGATCCTAGGTCTTGGGGAGTTAACATTTCTCCCAAGACCCAATGTAACATTCCAGTTGTCCAAGGGGAAATAAGGCTTGGAGTCATTAGCCATAACAGAGAGAGGCTCAGTAGGCATTACATCCAAATACCAACTCCATTTCCCACCTGTCCCCCTCATCATTCTTCCCTTTCCTCGATGGCCCACCACCCTGCACAGATATCTTCCTTGAGTCCAAGGAAAAATCCATAACTGCACTGATTCCCTGAGCTATAACTGAGTCCTCTGCTGGTTGCATGGGTGGCTTCTTTGCACCCCTTTGGCTCTGCAGAGAGTCATAAGAAATGTGCCCACTCAGGTCCAAGCAGAGTAAGTGTCCCCAAATGAGCCACTCCTGGCTTTAACTCCCACTGCATCCGTTAAAGACACAGCTCATTCCTCTTTCTCTCACCCTTTATCTTCTTCTATTTGCAACTCCCCTGCCTTCTCACATCTCTCCCATTTTTTCAGTTTTATCGTCTGCTTCCTGAATTCACCTCTACCCCAATCCTACCCTTTCTGGACTCCAGCCCTTTCAATGCTCTTAACACGCCTGTTTAAGCCTCTGTCTTCTTCATATCTCACTCTTCATTCAAATAATTTTACTATCCAAACTCCCTTCCAAAATTTTTCCAACTTAAAAATCCTTCAATATGACTTTTTTTCTCCAGTATAATCTTCATCCCAACTTCCTCCCAATCTGTTCTCCTTTAAACCCTGCAAGTTCTCAATAACCCCAATCATTTAAGACCCAGTTCTTCCTCTTTTTTCTCCAGCGATGTTCTGGGTACTGCTTTTTTGGTCTAGCATTCCCCCAACGCTTCTCAAACACTGATACGGTTCCCTGCTTTCCCTCAAGTCTCCTTGACTCACTTCTACCCTTAAGCATCTTCTCGCTCCTTCACTTCGCATTACCCCGTCCTCCAGACTCTTACATGCACTCTCTTTCCCCCTGGTCTCCTCCTCACGCCCTTCCTTCCACCACAACCTTCCCCTCCTCTTCCTCACTCACTCAGGTCTCCTGCTCAGGACGCCCTTGCTGAGGGCGGCGGGGGATTTGTGCTGAAGGAGGGCACCGGCAGCGCAACAACTCGGGGGACGCTCCTTCTCCTTGTCGGCGACGGCCCCGAGTGTCACTGGGTGCTGGTGGGGCGACTGGGGTGCATGAGCCCTACCGCTGGGGCCCGGCTGGGGCTGCGCCAGGAGCTGTCCGTGGTGCTGAAGCGGCTGCTGCTCGGGTGCCGGCTGTGGCGCGGCGGGGGAGAGCTGTCCGTGGTCCTGGAGAGATTCCTGGGCCCCGCCGGCGGCGGTGGGAGCGGTGGCCTGGGGAGCTGGCAGCGGGGCTGACGACGGGGGAACGAGCCCGGGCGGAGGCTGGGCTTGCAGCCGCTGCTGATGCTCCCACAGGCTGCGGTTCTCGGCGCTTAGCTCGTCCAGCCGCCGCTCCAGCTCGTCGATGCGCTGGCGCTGGGTGTGGATGAGGCTCTGCTGGTTTTGCACGATGGCGGTGAGCTCCTTGAGGTAGAGCACCGCACGCACCGGGTTCTCCAGCAGGCTCTCCATGCCGCCCGCCGCCGCCTGCGCCCTGCCTGAGCCTGGGCGGGCGGCGGGGAGCGCGAGGGCGCGCAGGAGCCGAGCAGCCCCAGCAGTCGGCTCGCCTCCCTCTCCGCGGGCCCTGCCTCCCTCCCCGCCGCCGGCGCCGCGTCACCACCACACAGACATTCGCACACGCAGAGGGCGGAACCGCAGCGCGGGGCCCACCTACCCTCCCTCCCCCGGGCTTAGTAAGGAGGCTCTGCTTCCTGCCGGGCAGAGAGGAGGGGAGGGAGGGGGAGAGAGACAGAGAGACAGTGAGGCGGGGCGCCGGGGGGCGGAGGAGGGAGTGGAGAGCCGGATAAACCGGGGGACCTGAAATGGATGAGAGAAATCCTGGTGAGGAAGGAGAAGCGGGAGGATGGGAAACAGCGGTCCTGGGAAAGTGCGGTGAGACCCATAGGAGAAGAGAATCAGGTAAGAAAGAGGATAAGAAAGAGGAAGAGGCTAGCAGAAGAAGAAGCAGGGAAAGGGAAAGTAGGGGCAAAGGGAGAGAGAAAGGTGGCAAAGGAGGAGGCACGGACTCCAAAGGGTCACAGATTCTTTCTCCAAAGTCCTTGCATTCTAGAGGCTGCAGATCCATCTTAAAGACTTTCCGAGGAGATGCCACACTTGACTGTTTTGTGCAACAGTCTGTGCTGTTGGGGATTCCGGGGACGGAGGTCGTGGGCCTGTGAGGGACCCCAGAGAACATCTGCTTCTTCCTTCAGTCTTTAGGAAACTCAAGGCAGGAAGGCTGTTCATGCTGGGTTTTCTCTGGGGGTGAGATGTCAGGAGAGTTTTTGGGTTCTCTAAGGTAACACAAACTAAATAAACCACTCCATCTGTGGCATAGGCTTATGCTTCCAGAAACTTCTGAATAGACCAGTCTATTTGACAAACATTTATGAAATGCATCCTATTACCAAACACTGGGCTAGATGGAGGTAAGATAAAGTTGGGTAGGATGGACTTGTTGATTTCTTGAAGCTTATGAATAAGCGGGTGAAATGGATAATAAACAGTGAATTTTGATATATGGGGGTGGTGCATTGTGATAGAGGTATTGTCAGACTGCTGCAGGAGCCAAGAGCCAAGGAAGGGCTCTTAGAGGAAGTGACCCCTGAGGTGAAAAGGGTTTCTGGCTCAGCACCTGTGGCTCAAACAGCTAAGGCGCCAGCTGCGTACACCTGAGCTGGCGGGTTCGAATCCACCCTGGCCCGCCAAACGACAATGACGGCTGCAACCAAAAAATAGCAGGCGTTGTGGCGGGCGCCTGTAGTCTCAGCTACTTGGGAGGCGGAGGCAGGAGATTCTCTTGAGCCCAGCAGTTGGAGGTTGCTGTGAGCTGTGATGCCACAGCACTCTATCCGGGGTGACAGCTTGAGCCTCTATCTCAAAAAGAAAGAAAAGAAAAAGAAAAAGGGTTTCCGGGAAAGAAGGCAGCTTGAGAATAAGCTCAGAGATGTGAGTCAGCATGGACTGAATCATCCATTTCTACAATGTTTATATATAAAATACCCACTAAGTGCAAAGTAATGACCTAGGATGTGTACAAGCTACACGTAGCATAGATAATAAATAATACTTTCTGTAATAGAGTTGATTCTAATCTAGTAAAGTAGATATGATATGCCTATGAATGAATAAAATACAGTCTTACAGATTCTGTAAGAGCTCTTCAAACCAAGTGCCAGGGGAGTTCAGGGGAGGGAGAGGTTTCATTCGTTTGGTGATCTGATGAGACCTGAGGGAGATGTTATTCAACGTGGGCCGTGAAGCTTGAGAAGGATTTCAACAGGTAACACAGGAGGCCAGAAATGGGGAAGATATGTCAGGCAGCAGGAAAAGATGAGAAAACGGAAATAGAGCATTATGGTTTAATCTAATTTGGCAGGGACATGACCCTTTCTGTTAAAAAGGGAGTGTGATAGGAAGGAGGCAGGGCTGTGGGTGGGCGTGGCGTTTGCTGCTGTGCGAGTCCACTCTTCACACAGGTGGGCCATGAGGCTCCCTGTAAAGGCATATTTGTGGATATCACATGTCCAGTGAGCTCACTGGTGCCAGACTTGAAGGACCCCATGGGGAGGGGAGAATTTGTGCTCTGCAAATAAATTGGTTTTTCTGCACTTGTAATGTGTTTTAATTTTTTTTGCAATTTTTAAAATTTGTTTTAATTTTGCTCCCCACCCCCATTTATCTTCCCAGTACACTTTTTTTTTGCAAAGAATGAATGAAGGGAACTTATTCACAGCGGAGCCAACAGTTGGGGGAACAGAGCACCAAGCAGATACTTTCATAGTGACCAGTGTTCAGCTAAATAATGGAGGTTGGGAGGCAGAATAGGGCATAGAAAAGCTCTAATATTTTTCTTCTGAATTTTCTTTGATTACCTACTTGATTTGTTGTCCAAGAGTTGGGTGTTTATAGAAATCAATACTATAAGTGGAAAAGCCTGAAGCATAATTATCCACAGGGCTTGTTTAAAATGTAGGTTTCTTGGCCCTATATCACTCCTGCTGTATTGGAATCACCAGGAGTGGGATCCAAGTGTTTTCAGTTTTTGTCTTTTCTTTTATTTAAAAATCAACTTATTGGGGCGGCTCCTGTGGCTCAGCGAGTAGGACGCCGGCCCCATATACCGAAGGTGGCGGGTTCAAGCCTGGCCTCGGCCAAACTGCAAAACAAAAAAATAGCCGGGCGCTGTGGCGGGCGCCTGTAGTCCCAGCTACTCGGGAGGCTGAGGCCAGAGAATCACTTAAGCCCAGGAGCTGGAGGTTGCTGTGAGCAGTGCCACGGCACTCTACCCAGGGCGATAAAGTGAGACTCTGTCTCTACAAAAAAAAAAATAAATAAAAATCAACTTATTGACTAATAATTCACATGCAATAACATGAACCTGTTTTGAGAGCACAGTTCAATGAATTTTGACAAATATGTACACCCATGTAGTCACCACTACAATGATAATTTCCATCATTGCAAAAAGTAACCTTCTGCTCCTTTTCAGCCAATTCCTCTCATCCTCAGCCTGAGTTAACCGCTGATCTGCATTTTGTCAATAGATGTTCATTGATGTTGTATATGTTAATATATGTTGTAGAATTTCATGTGAACTGAGATCGTATAGTATATACTTTTGGGGGGTCTTTCTTTTTTTGTTCAGCATATTGCTTTTGAAGTTCATCCATTCTGTTATAGGGATTGCTGGTTTGTTTTCTTTATTTCTGAGTAGTAGTCACAATATATAGAAATGCCATCATTTCTTTATCTACTCATCTGCTGATGGACATTGTGGTTGCAGCCACATTCTCCTTAGTTTGAATGAAGCTGCTACATTAATGGGCAAGTTTGTGTGTGGACATATGTTACATAGAGTTTATCAGGAGTAAAAATCTAGAATTGAAATTGCTGAATTATATGAAAATATATATTTAACTTAATAAGAAACTGACAAAATGTTTTTCAAAGATGTTGTATGGTTTTTTCTTTTCTTTTCTTTTTTCTTTTTCTTTTTTTTTTTTTTTGAGACAGAGCCTCAAGCTCTCACCCTGGATAGAGTGCTGTGGCATCGCAGCTCACAGCAACCTCCAATTCCTGGGCTCAAGTGAGGCTCTTCCCTCTGCCTCCCAAGTAGCTGGGACTACAGGCGCCCGCCACAACGCTTGGATATGGTTTTTTTATTTTCACCAGCAATGGGTGAGAGATTCACATGTTTCACATTCTTGCTTGGCATGTGATATTTCCACCCCTTTTATACTTAATTGATCTGAGTAGATGAATAGTAGTATTAATATATCAGCATAGTTTTAAGAAGTGTTTTTCTGATAACTAGTGCTGTTCAGCATCTTCTTATGTGTTTAATGGACATTTGTATATTTTCCTTAGCCACTGTTCCTGTTGAATTGTCTTCTTATTATTGAGTTGTAAGAATTCTTTACAAATTCTTGAAATCAATCTTTGTCAGATGTATGTGCATCAATATTTTCTCTCAATGAGTGGTTTGCCTTTTCACTTCTTAACATAATCTGAAGAGCAAAGGTTTTTATTTTGATTAAAAGCTTGCTGATTTTTCTTCTATAGTTGATGCTTCTCATGTCTTATCAAAAATTATTTGTCCCAAGGTTGCAAATATATAGTCTTATGTTTTCTTCTGGAAGTTTTATAGTATTTGTTCTTACATTTAGGTTTATGGTTCATTTCAGATTAATTCATGTTTTTGGTATGAAGAGTCAAGATCAAGTTTCTTTGCAGGAAGATTTTTAACTAAAAATTTAAGATCTTTAATAGGCACAAGGCTATTCTACTTGTCTATACATTTTGGTATCTCATATATAAAAATCACCTCTCAAAGTTGCTCATTTCTTCATCTTCAAAACCTGCAAATGTGCAACTTTACATAGCAAAAGGGATTTTAAATACATAATTAAATTAAAGATCTCAAAATGGGAGATTTAACCTGGATTATCTGGATGGACCAAATGTAATCACAAGAGTCTTTATAAGAAGGCAAGAGACTCGCTTGAGCCCAGGAGTTGGAGGTTGCTGTGAGCTGTGATGCCACAGCACTCTATCCAGGGTGACAGCTTGAGGCTCTGTCTCAAAATAAAAGAGTCTTTTTAACAGGAAGGCAGGGGTGTCAGAGTTAGAGAGAACAGAGTGCTGTCTCCAGACCTGCTGGGAGCCAGAAGCCAAGGTGTGCAGGTGGCCTGTAGAATCTGGAAAGAGAGGGAAACATTCTCCCCTACAGCCTCCAGAAGGAGCACAGTCTTATCAATACCTTTAGTTTAGCCAGTTAAAACCCATTTTAGACTTCCGACTTCTAGAACCATAAGATAATAAGATTGTGTTGTTTGAAATCGCTATGTTTGTGGTAATTTATCACTGCAGCAATTAGAAAGGAATACCAGTGTCTTTCGGGAAAAGTAGCCATGTCATTTGTGTTGTCAAACTTGTTGGAACGAAGTTGTGTATATTTCCCTATTCACCTTTTATTTATTTATTTATTTTTTTGAGACAGAGCCTCAAGCTGTCACCCTGGATAGAGTGCCGTGGCATCACAGCTCACAGCAACCTCCAATTCCTGGGCTTAAGCGAGTCTCTTGCCTCTGCCTCCCAAGTAGCTGGGACTACAGGTGCCTGCCACAACACCTGGCCGTTTTTTGGTTGCAGCCATTATTGTTGTTTGCCGGGCCCGGGCTGGATTCGAACCCGCCAGATCAGGTGTAGGCGGCTGGCGCCTTAGCCTGTTGAGCCACAGGCGCCGAGCCCGAAATATTTTCTTAAACTAAGTTTTCTTTAGCTGTTTCCTGAATATATATTTCCTACGGTTTTTATCATATTCTTTCCTCTTTCTGGACCGCCACTGTCTACTACTGAAATCTACATTTTGTCTATCCAACCTCTTCACCTTTCTACATAAAACCTTCCTTGATCACCCACACACAGAAATGCCTACTACGCTATGAATTTATTATTGCTCTTCACATTTCTATAAAAGTACTTTATACAACCTGCCTTCACGCCATTTGTTCAGGAAGTACTTACTGAGTAACAATACATGCTGGGAGCCACTGGATGATTTTAAGAAGAGACTGCACAATCTGATTTATGTTTTTAAAAGATATAATTTATGGTGTAAAGAAAAGGCAAAAGGTGGAGAGATCCATTAAGAAGGTATTCAGTTAAAACATGATGATGGAAGATTTCAAGGAATATGGTAAGAAGTCACACTAGGAAACTATTTTAGATCAAATGCTAATGAAACTTGCTAATGGACTTAAAGTATAAAAAGTCCCATAATGAACTGTTAACATTTGCAAGTTGGATAAAGAAGCAGAGTCCTTTGCAAAGGAGACAGAGGTGGAGGAGGAGGAGGAGGAGGAGGAATTAAATGAGTATAAGAAAAAACAAGAGAAAAATCATCTTGAGCTCCTAGAAATTCTAAGAAGAGAAATATTTTCTTTTCTTTTTTTTTCTTTGAGACAGTATCAAGCTGTCGCCCTGGGTAGAGTCTGATGGTGTCATAGCTCATATAGCAACTTCAAACTCTTGGGCTTAAGTGATTCTCATGCCCCAGCCTCCCAAGTAACTGGGACTATAGGTGCTCACCACAATGCCTGGCTATTTTTTTAGTTGTTGTTGCAGCTGTCGTTGTTGTTTTAGCTGGCCCAGGCTGGATTCAAACCCACCAGCTTCGGTGTATATGGCCAGCGCCCTACCCACTGACCTATGGGCACCGCCCAAAGAGGAATACTTTCTACTGGTGGCAGACACTTGAATACTTCTTCCTTACTTCTCTGAGGACTTCCCTCCACCCTAACCTCCATATATGGGTTGGTTGGCCTTTCACACACAGCCCAGTGTCTTCCTACCAGCCCCCTACGCTTAGTGAGGCAGATAAACGATGCTGGGCATGCCAAGGGTCTGGTGCTCATCCTGTCCTGTTCTCCCACAGCTCTGTACCTGGGTAAGGTGATGGAACTGGCTATAATTTACTTAAATAAGCTCAAATAAAAGGTTTTTTTTTTTGAGACAGTCTCACTTTGTCTCCCTTGTTAAGAGTGCCATGGTGTCATGGCTCACAGTATAAGGACCAAGCTGATTCCATTTTATTAAAATTAACTCCATCTTGTTCCTCAGCCTTCATTTTGCAGCTGCATACCAAAGGCATTAGGTAACCTACTCCCCCTCTTGCCCCTTGTCTGAGCGATAGTAACACCCTCTCAGACCCCTAGCGATAGCAACTCCCTCCCAGACCAATCAGCCAAGGACAAGTACTGCTCAGTCCCTGAGACCCCCCCTGTCAGCTCACACCCCCTCCTCACACCCCCTCCCTTTTTCCTTTCTGTACCCTTAAAAACCTCCTCCTTTTCGAGGTCGGGGCTTCTCTGTTCTCCTGCTGCACCAGAACTGGGAAGCCCAGACTCCAGCCTGTAAATAAACAACCTCTTGCTCTTGCATCGGACTTGGTCTCAGGGTGATTTATGTGGGGGATCCTGTGAGTTGGGCCCAACAACAGCAACTTCAGATTCCTGGGCTCAAGTGATCCTCTTGCCTCAGCCTCCCAAGGAGCTAAGACTACAGGCACTCGCTGTAACATCTGGCTTTATTTATTTATTTATTTATTTATTTATTTATTTATTTTTGAGACAGAGGCTCACTTTGTCACCCCAGTAAAGTGCAATGGCATCATAGCTCACAGCAATCTCAAACTTTTGGACTCAAGCAATCCTCTTGCCTCAACGTTCGGCTATTTTTAGAGACAGGGTTTCACTCTTGCTCATGCTGGTCTTAAATTCCTGAGCTCAGGCAATGCACCCACCTTGGCCTCCCAGAGTGTTGAGATTACAGATGTGAGCCAGCGGGCCTGGCTTGTGAATCTTTAAGTTCTAACGTATGGGCTTAGACCCTAGAGAAGCAGGTGAGGAAAATAAACTGAGGGTGAAATTTGAGACTTTTAGTGGAGCCATGATATTTAAGACTTTATTCTTGGCGCTACCCGACACTTAGTGGGTAGGGTGCCAGCCACATACACTGAGGCTGGTGGGTTCGAACCCAGCCTAGGCCAGCTAAACAACAATGACAACTGCAACATAAAAAAGTCAGGTGTTGTGGCAGGCGCCTACTTGGGAGGCTAAAGCAAGAGAATCGCTTAAGCCCAAGAGCTGGAGGTTGCTGTGAGCTGTGACACCATAGCACTCTACCAAGGGTGACATAGTAAGACTCTGTCTCAAAGAAAAAGACTTTGTTCTTAATTAGTACCATAGCTTATAGCAATTGTCCCCTGGCAGGCAAGACACAATGTTCTTTAATAAACAGGAAGGTACTTCAGTGAATATGAAGGTCCTATAAGGTGGGCTACAATTTAAATTTGAATTTTATAGATGCAACTTGGCCTAATATTATAAAGAAAGCTGAGGTGAGATTTCATTTCAGGCATTAGGGAATCATGCTTTCTTTGCACTTTCACAGTGTTTTCCAGCCAGCTCTACAGGCCAGGTTATTAAAGAGCACCTCTTAAATTCCACAGGGAAAACAGTGAGTTTCCAGCTGTAAAGTGTCCGGCAAGGCCTTGAAAAACAGTCAAATCAAATGCCCCAAATTCTACACTGAAATGCCTGCAGTGCCGAGAGAGGGAGCTATGCAGGGACTGACCTCACTGTCCATCTGACTTCAACGGGTACTGACATTTGGAAGCTATAAACTCTGACTGTGGGTCTAAATTTCTGAGTTCTACTGTTTATTGATAACAGAGTGTGTGTTTTATTATAATAATATATTACACTTTTGGCTGAACAGAGAAAAAGTTCAATGAAATTATTAAAGGAACAGTAAAAAGTGAATATAAATAGTAAACACGTGATCTGTAAGGTGAAAAATAGAAAAGCAGTTTGAGAATCTATGGGAGGGAGAAGATAAATGATGAGGAAAATGAGATTCAATAAGCTCAAACTACTGCAGTAATAAAGGCTGTAGAAAAGGGGACGATGTGTTGGTAGTAATTAGAAATAAAGACAAAGCCCAATGAAATCTCACAAGAGAACCAAAATCTGGAAAAATAAATCAAAAGCAACTAAGACCCACAACCCTCTTGGGAAATATCTTGTAAAACCCACCTGTAAATTCCAGAATTGAAGCAATTAGAACAGTGCCACTTTTCAAAGATAAGGATGGCAAACTGTTAATAATTAATGAAACCAAATATTCAACATCTATTTTTTTCTATTTTTATATACATTTGAAAATTTTCACAATAAACAAGTTTCTTTTACATTAGGACAAGAATAGAAAATTTGGACAGATTTCAGACAAAAGCAGCATTTTAAATTGTTCAAAGCATTATTGGTACATTTTGAGGCAATATTATTATTGCAGAGGTAAATATATTAAGTGGGGAAGAGGTACTTCTAGTTCACTAAAGGACCATATCAAGAAATACACAAAATTAGAAATACAGGCTCAGCACCCATAGCTCAGAAGTTAGGGCCCTAGCTACATATACTGGGGCTGGCAGGTTTTAACCAGACCCAGGCCTGCAACTACAACAAAAAAGTAGCTGGGCATTGTCGAGGGTGCCTGTAGTCCCAGCTGCTCGGGAGGCTAAGGCAAGAGAATCACTTAAGCCCAAGAGTTTGAAGTTGCTGTGAGCCGGGACGCCCCACGGCACCCTACTGAGGGAGACATAGTGAGACTCTATTTCAAAAAAAAAGAAAGAAAGTAAGGAAGGCACAAGAAAGTAGAAACACATGAATGGAGAAATGTATTACAGGGAAAATGAGAAATTATATATGACAGGATTAGCTATTGGTCTGATGACAGAATGCTTTTGGCAGACTCATAACACTTGAGAGTTCCCATGAAACAAATAAGAAGGTAACAAAACAAGTATCTGGGTCAGAAATTAAAAAAGAAGACATTTAATTCCAGCAAGCAGAATTAACACCATCGTTTAGAGAGGGAAAGCAGCATTCTTTTTTTTTTTTGAGACAGAGCCTCAAGCTGTCACTCTGGATAGAGTGCCATGGCATCAAGCTCACAGCAACCTCCAATTCCTGGGCTCAAGCAAGTCTCTTGCCTCTGCCTCCCAAGTAGCTGGGACCACAGACGCCCGCCACAACGCCTGGCTGCCAATTTTTTGGTTGCTGCCATCATTGTTTGGCGGGCCGGGGCTGGATTTGAACCCGCCAGCTCAGGTGTACGTGGCTGGCGCCTTAGCCCGTTGAGCCACAGGTGCTGAGCCGAAAGTAGCATTCTTAAAAGGAACAGAGGAACACAGAGTGAAAAGAAATAGCAGTTTTATCTTACTATTAAAAAAAAAAAGAAGGCTATAAGAGAAAAATTTCTATTCAAAACCAGGGACCTTTGAAAGCTGAGAAGTATTAGTCTTCAAATGCCCTCAAACATTTTAGAAGTCAACAGCTACTACTGAAAATCTAGTGAGGATGATTCTCCATGTGAAAGAGACAGAAGGGCCAGTAGTAAATCTTTCCAGGAGGCAGACGTCACCAGCCTCAGTTATCACATGGCTAAGGGGCAGTGGCACGGAGAGTCCATACCTTCAGGATAGCTTTGGGGTGCCAGAAACCCAAGGATCAAAGGAAATATAATAAGCAGCAAAGAAATGCACATCAGATGAGATGTAACTAGAATTGCCATCACTGCCCATTTCTAAAAGGGAGGAATGTCTCAAATGCCACCCCCAGTGAAGACAATTTGCACAGGTAGCCTTTTCCCTAGATACAGGTGACAAGATCCCTCCCAGCCCAGTTTAAATGAAAAGCCAACTCTAGTCATAGACTGCTTGGCATTTTGGAGGTGTTGGTAACTCTGGCAAGAGCCATTTCAGTGGAGTGTTGAGAATAAAAGCCCAACCGGACTGGGTTCAGGGAAAAATAAGAGGTAGGACAGTAAAGTGAAACTTTCTATACTTGCCCTATTACTGATTTCCTGCTAGTAGGAAGGAAAGCAGAGCATTTTAGCTCATGTGTAGGTAAGTTAGTAAATTCGTTGATGAAAGATGAGATACTTCTATCGAATACTATCTAATTTTTCAATGATGTATGAATCAAAGTCAATAGCTAAAAAGCAAAGGGTAAGGCTGTAGGAAGTCTGGGAAGAGAGGACAGGGTATGTAATAGCTATTTCAGAGTGGGAGAGTAAAGAAGTTTAAAGAAGAATGTTAAATAAGAGCATCCAGTGAAGATGATGTCTATTAGAGGTGGTAATCTTGCTAACATCTAGGAAAATGAAGTTTTTTCCTTGGTCTGTATCTACATGCTTAAAGTTTGTAATAGTTATGAATTTAATAAAAAGTATATCCCAGTTTTTGAAATTTCATGAAACTCAGACAGAAACTAATGGACTATAATTCAGTAAACTATGATGCGCTCTAGAAAACCTTAGATTAAGATCACAGACATGCTAGAATTTCAAAATGGACCGTTACTAGGATTTTGCCCTGAAATGCACATAATCTAAAGATTATTAGAAATATATCCTTACCTTAGTGTTTCCCAAGAAATCTCTATATTCTCTTAATATTTTTTGATTTCTAAACAGCCCTATAAGAAATACAAAATATATTTAGGTCACACAAATTCTTACCAATTTATTAACACAATTATTCACTGTGAGACTATGTTAAATATGCTCCACTAGCTACAAGCAAAAATATCAAGTTATTATAAGAAATCTGGATTTGCAATTGTATTAAAAAGTGGACAAAGGACTTCAATTGATATTTCCTCAAATATGAGACACAAACAACCAACGAGCGTATGAAAAGATGCTCAACATCACTAACCACTGGAGAAATATAAATGAAAACTATAATGAGAAACCACCTCAGACTCATTATGAGTGGCTACTGTGAACAAAAGAAAGAAAGAAAGAAAGAAAATAAGCATTGGCAAGGATATGGAGACACTGGAGCCTCTGTGCACCACAAATGGGAATATACAATGGGATGAATACTACGGGAAAAGATGTAAACAGCCAGACACGATGGCTCATGCCAGTAATCCTAGCACTCTGGGGGGCTGAGGCAGGAGGATCACTTGAGCTCAGGAGTTTGAGACCAGCCTGAGTAAGAGCAAAATCCTGTCTCTACTAAAAACAGAAAACCTTGGCTCGGCACCTATAGCTCAGCAGCTAGGGTGCCAGCCACAGACAATGGAGCTGGTGGGTTTGAATCCAGCCCGGGCCTTCCAAATGCCAATGACAACTACAACCAAAAAATAGCCAGGCACTGTGGCGGGCACCTGTAGTCCCAGCTACTTGGGAGGCTGAGACAAGAGAATTGCTTAAGCCCAAGAGTTTGAGATTGCTGTGAGCTGGGAGGTCAATGCACTCTACCAAGACTGACACAGTGAGAATCTGTTTCAAAAAAAAAAAAAAGGCTCGGCACCTGTGGCTCAAGCGACTAAGGTGCCAGCCACATATACCTGAGCTGGCGGGTTGGAATGCAGTTTAGGCCCACCCCGAAAATTGCTGGAGCCCAGGAGTAGGAGGCTGCTGTGAGCTGTGATGCCACAGCACTCTACCCAGGGCAACAGCTTGAGGCTCTGTCTCAAAAAAAAAAAAAAAAAAGAAAAGTTTACCAAGTTCACTTTAATGGCTTCATTAGGATTCCAGCCCATTTTATTTGTTTTTGTGTTTTGAAGGAGTAACTGTCTGATAAGAAAATATAAAACTGAAACCCCTGTCTTGTAAATACAATAGAACCTCCATAGCTGGCCACCTCCTTAAGGCGACCTAATTTTTATAGACCAGACATGCACCACATGTGCGTATCAGTACAGTAGGCCTAGTTCCTTATATTGATCACGTCTATGGAAGACTTTGTTACAATCCCTTTAAAAGGTTCTACGGTATTTAGGAAGACTCTGAATTCTTTCACCATATTTCTAAGTTCTGTCTAGGACCACAGCATAAAAATGACAGTATTTCTCTGCCCAGATTAGTTGGCAAAATTTCTAAGTGGAAATTGTCAGAAAATTATGGTTGATGACCCAGGAAGAAAAGCCATAGAGAGTTTTTTGAGGGTTTGGGAGTTCATGTCAAGAGCCAGACAAGTGGGATAGGAAAGAGAAGGGACCAGGGAGGAGAAGACATGCAAGGAATGAACAAAGTCATAGAGCTCCAACTGTTGTTGGCCAGAGAAAGAGCCTCAAGTTCACTGCTGAGTCCTTTTGTTGCAACTCTAGTATTCTAGCTGGAAAGAGAAAGTTTCCAACTTTCCTTTCAAGAAATGGAATCAATAGCAGAAGGTCAATCATTTCTTTGTCAGAATTAAA
The DNA here is from genome assembly GCA_963573935.1 of Arctocebus calabarensis. Classification (NCBI taxonomy): domain Eukaryota; kingdom Metazoa; phylum Chordata; class Mammalia; order Primates; family Lorisidae; genus Arctocebus; species Arctocebus calabarensis. Next base: position 28,602 of record CAUYON010038003.1, read on the forward strand.
CTACCTGAGAACATCACAGACCTTCAACCAACAGAGAGGATTAAAGGCAGTCAGGTTACTGCAGGCAATGGACGTTTTTTCTAAAACAGTTCGACTATCACCATTTATCGAACTAACTAAAACAAAACCCTAATCTTTTAGATACACGCTAATAAAATGATACAATATCTGAGACTGGTTTCAAAGTAATCCAGTAAGGTGGGGTTTAGAGAGGGGGACATAGATGAAGCAAGGGTGGCCAGGTATTGATAACTGTAAAGCTAGGTGATAAGTACTTGAAGAGTTATTATACATTCCACTAAACTTATGTACGTACTTGAAATTTCCCTACTAAAAGGAGGGGGAAATAAAATTTGAAAACATCGTTAGAAGATATTTAGAACACATAAAACTAAATGTTAAAATCCACCTAAAACTCATTAAATCAATTTACAAAGATACAATCTAACAAGAGTGAACAAAAATTATAAAAATTTTTATATAAGAATGAAAAAAGACAATAATCAGAAGATAATAAACCTCTGTAGTGATCAGATATATTCAGAATTAAACAAGAGCCCTTCTGTTGCCAAAGCTAACACATTGTCGGTGTCCAGCATTGACAAGGACATGAAGGAATAGCCATACTCATATGCTGGGACTATAAACATAAACTGATACCATATTTCCTTCAGAGAGTAATTGTTCATGATCTATCAAATTTTTAAGTGCTTGTGTCATGGACTCTGAAATTGTACTGTTAATATTCTATCCTACTTGAATATTCATAACAATTATCTCTCACTTATTAAGAAAACAAAATGTCTGAGGATATTTGTTGATGTTGTATTTGCAATAGTGAAAACCTGGAGACCATAAATCGTACAAGAATACTACGCAGATGTTTAAAAAAGAATGAGGAAGGCTCGGCGCCTGTGGCTCAACTGGCTAAGGCGCCAGGCACGTACACCTGAGCTGGCGGGTTCGAATCCAGCCCTGGCCTGCCAAACAACAATGATGGCTGCAACCAAAAAAAAAAAAAGGCCAGGCGTTGTGGCAGGCGCCTGTAGTCCTAGCTATTTGGGAGGCGGAGGCAAGAGACTCCCTTGAGCCCAGGAATTGGAGGTTGCTGTGAGCTGTGATGCCACAGCACTCTACCCAGGGTGACAGCTTGAGGCTCTGTCT
>CAUYON010038004.1:0-24371 GCA_963573935.1 Arctocebus calabarensis
TTATTTGAACGATTCAATTATACACTTATGAAAAGAATTTAGCAAAATATTTCTTTTAGAAGTGAGAGAGGATCACACCTGTAATCTTTGCACTCTGGGAGGCTGAGACAGGCAGATTTCTTGAGCTCAGGAAGTATAAAAACAGCTTGAGCAAGAGCGAGACTACATTTCTACTAAAAATAGAAAAACTGAGGCAAGAGGATCGCTTGAATCCAAGAGTTTGAGGTTGATGTGAGCTATGATGATGCCACAGCCCTCTACCAAGGGGCGACAGAATGAGACTCTGTCTAAAAGAATAAGAATAAGAATAAGAATAATAAGAAAAAGAAAAAGAAGAAGAAAGATAAAGGAATCGATGAAAGGTATTTATCCAAAGTGAATAAAGATGGTCATAGATAATTTTAACTAATTAATTTTTTAAAAAGATAAATGAAAATTCTATGTGTCTACTGTGTACATGATATGTTACACTACAAATGGCTCAATTGACCTAATTAGCACATGATTACACAAATACTTATATTTTTGTGTAAGAACATTTAAAATCTACTTTATTAGTGATTTTTAAGAATAAAATACCTTGTTACTAACCATAGTCACCAGTTGTACAATAGAGTTTTTGAATTTATCCCTTCTGTCTAACTGAAATTTTGTATCCTTTATCTCCTTCACGTCCTCACCCTCCCTAACCCAAGGCCCTGATAACCACCACTCTACTCTCAGCTTCTAAGAGTTCACTTTTTTGCTGCATCTCATATGTTTTCGTACATTGTATGCACATTTTCATTTGTCTCCAGATATTTTTAAGTCTGGTCCATTGGTTACTCAGGATCATGTTTAATTTCTATGTATTTGGGAATTTACATAATTCATTGACTAAACAGTGACAGATACCATCAAAGTATATTCAAATGACAGAGGTTTTGAAACACCGTGGTATGATTAGCCTTTAGGATCAAGATCCAAAGACTTTGTTCATTCTTGAATTTTTAGGCTTAAGGAAATGCAGTTACTTAAAGAGTTACAATTATTATTTCAATTCACTTAACTTTTTCACTGGATATAAAGTTTAAAAAATATATACTCAGGGCAGTACCTGTGGCTCATCGAGTAGAACGCTGGCCCCATATACCAAACATGGTGGGTTCAAACCTGGCCTTGGCCAAACTGCAAAACAGAAGAATAGATGGGCGTTGTGGCGGGCACCTGTAGTCCCAGCTACTCGGGAGGCTGAGGCAAGAGAATCGCCTAAGCCCAGGAGTTGGAGGTTGCTGTGGGCCATGTGATGCCATGGCACTCTACTGAGGGTGACAAAGTGAGACTCTATCTCAACAACAACAAAAAAAATTATTCTTATTTTGCCTTTCAATTATCAGAAATTTCAGCTATCATTTAGTCACACATTAAGTGTATTTTCACTGATTTTCCTGAAATTCACTATGATACTTGTAAATAGAAATGACTATGAAAGTAACCACTCTCAAAGTCTTTACAATTAATAGTGAAGGCAGACACACAACACCTAACTGTAATAAAAGGAGGAATGGATTGTGAGCTGCGATAGATATATATGCAAAATGTTGCAGCAGTCCAAAGAAGAAAGAAAAATTGTGACTAAAAATGAACAAAACAGAGATCCAAAAGGCTAAACAGAGCTGGTAGCATCTAATCAGTGGCTTGAGGAATGAGTAGTAAAATAATTATGGAATAAAGGATTCTAGGCAGGGAGAAACCCGGAGTGAAGGCAGTGCAGGATATATTCAGGAATCCTGAATGTAATGTGGCTGGAGCACAGCGACGTGTGGTGACAAGTGAAGCTGTAAAAGATGAACAAGCCCAAACATCAAACTAAGTAGTTTAAATTTTATTCAGGAAATTAGTTAAAGTGATGGGTTAGTTAAAAATTTGATCATTGCCTCTGGTGAATATCATCAAGCACTACAATGTGTGCACTTGGAACTCAGTCAATTTTGGAGTTGATGCATCTGAAGTCCTTCGGGAGGTGTAAATGCCGAGACCAGAAGTCAGTATAGCATCTGCGGAGCCATAAAATTGAAATTGGAAACATACAGAAAGACATCGGTTTACAAAGAAAACCATTACAACCACGGCAACTATCAAAGAGAGTAATCGATGGGACATTTGCCAGCTTTGAATTAATAAAATTCAGCCTTAATCCTTAAAAGTGCTGGTTGCAGCAAAATGAAGCCATCTTTCTCTAATACCATGGGATGATAATTGTATCCCATTATGATTCATTTCAAATTTGAGCTCTTCCCAGCCTTAACCTATTTGGTTGGTTAAGAATGAAGCAATGGCTGCAAATAACATTGTCAGGAAGATCATCATCTGGCTCAAAACTGGTCAAAGGAAATTGTTCCCATTTTCACCTGCCTTCTGTGCTCTCAGCCTTAGTATTTATAGGATTATAGGACTTGATGTTAATTAATCCTGGAATTAGGAAATTAAACAATCAATTAAATAAACACAGCAAACAGGTTTAGCATTCCGAGTTTTGGCTTCATGCCTTTGTATCTGTTTGAGGGTGGACGCCCGCAGGAATGCCTGCTTTTTGTGAAACGGGCAGACGTGAGTTGTATTGAATGGGCTCTTCCTGCCATTGACCGCGTAACAAAGCTGTCACTTCTCCAAGCAGTGAATCCTATTGACAGGGTGCATTATACGGTGTACATTTCTTTTTATAAAAATCCAGACCATTTGTAATTAAAGCACACTTGCCTTTTCAAAGGGAGCTTTGCTGCACTACAGAGCCATTGAAATATTTGTCTTGATCTAGAAAATCAGTTTCTCTGCTAACACCGAAGATCTCTCTACACCATTTTGCTTTGGAGTCGTAACTTTGTTATCCGGGATGGTATTTTTAGACGGCCATTTTAGATTAAGGACGGCCATACCTTACCCAAGGTACGTGCACATGTGTCTAAAATTCTACAGGTAAGTAAATCCTTATTTTTCCATTTACATCACTTGTTCTTTTTTTGCTATTATTTAAGTAATGTTCGAAGACATTAATATCATTGAACAACCAAACTCTTCTTTAAGCAGCTGCTGTTCAGAAGTAAATGTAATCTATGATGCTGTTCTTCTTAAGCAAGGGGTAGCAAGTTAATTTTGCCCAACATTGTACTGAATTAATTTCAACTATATTTTTCTAATAATGGGACATTGTTTATCATTTGTGCTCCATGAGGAAAAGATTGGGAATGTATACATATTAATACAGTTAGACACATAATTTATGCATATTTCAAAAGTGTATCTTGGAAATGGAAATAATTTTATTCTATGAAATTATTAGTAAATTACTGATATAAGGAAAATATGCAAAGATTAAAAATTTTCTTTTGCAGAGATTTGAGAATAATAAAGCATTGGAGAAATCTCCAGGGCAATGCTAGCACCCACGTTATGCATTGACTGGAGTTTTCAGGTTTCTAATATACCAAGGATACTTAAGTAAATGAAATAATTTAATCTATGATGTCTGCAAATATATGTCGTGATAAAGTTGGTGAAAATAAGTTTCTATTCTTATAACATTGTGACTTCCATAATCTTTCTTTAATTTTTTCAGTGCATTCTATCACAGAAATAGCCCTTAATCTGAGCATTAGTGGAGCTAGATTTAGTGTTGATTTAGTAGGTAAACAACTTAACCTCTCTGAAAACTTTAAAAATAGTGATTTAAAGTAACGCTCTCTAATATCCCTTCCCTCTTGAAATTCTGGGGTTTTCTTTCATCTAACTGACCTCCATGTCAGAACAAGATAGATAAACTTTTACTCATTTTATTAAGGGGAAATCAAGACAGTAAATTTTATTTACATGGGACAATGTTGCAGAAAGGATCAAGTGTTCCACTTTTGATTCTAATTCGACTTTGCTAGATCTTGTTGCCTCATTGATTTAAAAATCAATGAAAATTAGAACTGTTCTTTTGAAAGTGGAAATAAAATTGCATAATGACTTGTGATTTGTTTTAAGAGTTTTGCCTTAAAAAACAAATAGTCTCCAAGACTTAAGTAGAAGCCTGAGAATCAAAGATTCTGGATTTTATCCATGAGACTTACATTTATCTTTGGCTAGTCAAAATCATAGCACTTTGTAGGGCTCCATTATGTTTTCCATGAAGTGATGAGATTGCCAATGTTTTTAACAGTATAAACGTGTAAGGAAAAATGTGGTTATTTGCAAAGACTTTGCAAAATTGGTGGATGTTAGTATTAATTGTAACTTCAGATTTCATGTGTATATGAATAGAGAAAAATCCAATTCTAAAACATGTATTAGACCTGTAGTTAAATAACATCTCTGATCTCAGAATGCCATACAGTGATATGCATATATTATTGAAAGCATAGTGGAAATATTTCTTTCTGAGATGCCTTTGATCTCAGTTTTTTTATATACTAACGAGGAAGATTAAATTATTAGTAAAGTTATTTTCTGGTGTAAATTGTCCAGAATTAGAATGAGTGAGTCTCTCTCCACATACACATTTTTGAAATCAACCAAAGATTTGACTTACTTTAATCTTCTAATATATTGTTTTCAAATAAGCATTTATGCACTGAAACAGAATACAAAGTCGGGGTCACCGGGCTTCTCTCTATGTGTTGGAGAGAAATTGCACAATCCTGCCAGGATTTCATTTGGTGGGTGCTTTGTGAAGGCAGGCCTTAGCAGATAGGCCCGAAACTCAGAAAACTGCCCACTAGGAAAGGCTGAAGAAAGAAAGTCATGACCAAGAAGACTATGGGGAATTAATTTAGGGGGCTATTATTATTTTTAGAGTTTCTAGGTTTCATTCTGATAAAATTTATTGTCTCTATCCAGTAAAAAGTTTCACCTGTGAATGGAAGGACAGTGACAGCTAGGTTTTTCTGAGATGCAGTATCTCAAGTGATAATGAAGCAGCGTTTTCTACATAATAATTACAAAAGCCCTCTCTCATGTCTGAGCCACTTGGCCATCCTTTGTGCCAAACGTGCATTTCCACTCAGATCCTTTATATTCACGTTTCCCTTATCAATACTGTGTCCAAAGATGAACATATTAAAAGTACATTTTTTTTCTTGTAATGCTTTATCTGCTTTAAAATTGAAAGTGAAAACAAGAAACAAAAAATTTATTTTCTATTGTTTTTTATTAGCCTATATCTTACTTAGCTTTAGAAATCACTTCCAGAGATGCCTATAAAAGATGTTTGTCTTAAAAGATGATGGCAAGAATTTCTGAGGACAAATAGTGATATAGAAATAATCACTGGAAGCAAAATTGATAAAGAAGGGCAAATACATCAAATTTTTCTTTTGAAAAATGTTTCACTTAAATATATAGAGGAATGGACTGTGAATTGAGCAAATAAAAACTTCAGATCCAAAAAAAACAAAAAAACTTCAGATCTGGGCTTTCCTACTTACTTACTCTAAGTCCTATCAATTCTCTAAACTGAAGACAATGAAATTGTCCCCCGTTGAAGTTCTCTTTTTGAAACAAATCGTCATTATTACCTGGCTCTAAAATGTACCTTTTTTCCCACTGAAAACGTTTCAAAGATTCTCATTGAAAATTTTAATGAGTGATTAAAATAAAAATGTATTATTGCAAACCATGTCTTCCTATAAAACTATTTTTTGAGGGTCTTTGAATAATTGATATTGAACAAAATTTACATTAGTGTTCTACTAATGTTTTAAATACTCAAAAGAAAAGGATCCTGGAGTTTCACAGTCGCATCTGAGCAGTGAGGTAAATTGACAAAGATGGAAAGAGGTCCGTATTGATCAGCCAGGCACCACCCCACTTATTCCACAAGGCTTCCGTGGATGGTTTGACGGCAATTCCTGAAACACTAATCACAATATCAAATATTTTTTCTTTCAAAAACAACTTATAGTTTATATTTGTGTTAAATGCTATCGTAGAAAATTTCAAAAGTGCAGAGTAAAAAGAAGAAAGTAAAACTCACCCGCAATTCCACTAGCTAAAAGTAATCACAGGTAAAATGTTAGGGTTCAACCTTACAGGTATATTCTCCTTGTCTCCCTCATCTCCATCTCTCTCTCTCTCTCTTAATTGTTCATATAATTAATACATTTGATGATTTTTTTTTTTTTGAGACAGAGCCTCAAGCTGTCACACTGGATACAGTGCTGTGGCATCACAGCTCACAGCAACCTCCAATTCCTGGGCTCAAGCGAGTCTCCTGCCTCTGCCTCCCAAGTAGCTGGGGGGGCGCCTGCCACAACTCCCGGCCATTTTTTGGTTGCAGCCATCATTGTTGTCTGGCGGGCCCGGGCTGGATTCGAACCTGCCAACTCAAGTGTATGTGGCTGGCGCCTTAGCCCATCGAGCCACAGGTGCCGAGCCACATTTGGTGATTTTTTAAATAACCCATCTCTTTTGGATTATACACCTCTCTCTACATCCCGTTCATGGGTGAATATATGTATTAATAAATGCCTGTAAAACTAACAAATTGTAAAACTCATTTCATTAGAAACGTTTTCAGTAACTAAGATTGCAAATGTGGTTTGTGATCATTATAAGAAATGAAGTTTTTCCAGATACAAGGGATTCAAATCACAAGGAGCTATTGCTGGCTCTCCTGAATACAAATTCTGATTTCCAAAGACTTTCCAACCTCGGTGAGTTAAGAATAAAGTCAATCTTTATTTATTAAAAACAAAACAAAACAAAACAGAATCTATTTTAGCTTGGGACTTGCCTTTTCTAGATGTTAATTTTTATTAAATAAAATAATTACTCTTCTACATGCCACGCTGGAGGCTTGTGGATTTTTCTTGTTTCATATTCATGCTAAAATCCATGAAGTTATTAAAAAATATTAAAAGGCTATTTTGTTCAATGTGATGGACCCAATGGGATTGGTGACCATCTGATTAAAAAAGAGTTACCTTTACTCATCTTTCCCGCTCATCTATGCCCCTGTGTACTGGGCAGTAATTTTTTAGTAAATATTTCAAGAATACTATGTTTTTATGTGTAGGTTTCTACTAGATATTTCTCAAATTAACTGCAGTTTTGTGGTAGTTAATTTAGCACCTTTTTCAATCACATTATTCCAATTTGGGAAATGGAGTAGAGACCATGAATTGGTCGATTTAGGCTGTCCCAGGGGAGATTATGTTCATTTGAAGAAAATAAGATTCTGATGTACACATATACATCACACCGTTCTCTGAACTAGGAAACAGATTTTGTCAGCAATTTAGCAAGTCTAACCTAAGAGAAAACACGACAATACTACATACGGCAATGTGGTACGTTCTCATGAAGCATCCAATGTATTCTAAAAAATGTTCATATTTATGGGACAAAATGCTATTTAAAAGAATTTAAAAATAACTTAGTAAAAACTCATAAACACAGGGCTTTAACATTAGAAGTAAGACATTTTTCACTGGAGAAAAATACATAAAATTATAAAAACAATTTATACCCCGGGTTGGGGGGTGCCTGTGGCTCAGTGAGTAGGGTGCCAACCCCATGTACTGAGGGTGGCGGGTTCAAACCTGGCCCTGGCCAAACTGCAACAACAACAACAAAAAACAATTTATACTCAAGTCATAAAACCTAGAGAGTTAGTATTTGGAGAATTTCCTTTTTGATTGAGTAATATATAAAATTTGTGACCTGCTTTGTTTTCTTAATCTTGCTTTATAAGAATTTCCTCAGGTCAGTAAAAATATTTTAGTTTTGAATAACAGGCCATGTTAGAACTTGAGCAAACTTTGTGCTTATTGTTGGAAATTAACCATTTTCTAACTTAATTGTTAGAAACTTAATTTCTAACACAATTGATTGCATTTCTATTAAGGGAATTGAAAAATATACTGAGGGCTTTATATTGAGAATGGGTGGGTTATCTCAAACCATATACAAAAAGATGTTTGCCTTCCCCGTAAGGCCCTCAATGTGTGTTCTGAAGTAAGTTAAATATTACTAACAGTGTATATTTTTTCATATGATAAATATATCTTGTAGATATAGAACTGGCTAACAAATTGGAAGAACTTAACCAGGTGAGAATGTGAAATACTTAAGTGATCAATTTTAATAACAATTATGCACCAACTTCTTTTTGATATACTGCTTTAAAAAAATTATTGATAGTTCAGTGTAAAATGCTTCTTCCTGCTACAGAACTGGTGAAGTAATTCACAAGAAAAAAAAATAATGGAGTTAAACTGAAAAAAACAAAAATGAAAAACCCCATGGCTGAAGTGATCATAGTATAAAATGTCTAGAAATCTGGATTCTAGTACTTAGCTCTCCAGTTACCTAACCATGAAAACTTAGCCAAACTACAATTCTCTAGGCCTAAATTCTCATCTGTAAAATGGGAGGCTATAAAAAGATGAGTGTTTTCTGACGTTACTACTTTTTCTAAAGAGTGGGAATCTCTTTTCCCTGAACAAAGTGTTGGCAATCCTACCACATGAAACCCACTGCAGCACCTGGTGTGGAGAGCCTGAAGGGCTGCCTTCCCAGGAACCCTTTCTTCCCCACTCCTTGATCTGCTATGGGAAAAATTCTAAAATTTGAAAATATTTGGATTAGATGATCTCTAAATTCCTTCAACTATAACTACATGCAATTCCATTATTGTGCAAACTGTAGGATCATTTGGGAGGGAGAATTGTATCCAGTATTTTCTTCTGAGGAGGGAGGACCCAGGAGTCATGCAGTTCAGGCTGAACCCTCCTTAGGCAATTAGGGTGCTTGTTAAAGAGTAAGATGAGTAGAACCCTGCATGGAAACACATAAATCTTTGGAGCTCCAGGAAAAGGCTTGCTCATTATAGGTGACATAAAATTGAGTCCAGCTACACAGGCTATATTTACAGGTTCTCCATTTATTAATACCCAGAGTTGACTTCCTTTGCCTGTAACCTGTTTCTTCCTGGTCTCCCATCAAGTCATGTACTTTTTCTAGCTAGCCTTTAAACACAATTCCTGGTTTTCTATTTCTTTCTTTCAGTTTATTTTCTTTCATTCCTTTTTAAACTTTCCCTCTTTTCTCTCTTTCTTGCATTCTTCCTTCATTCCTTTGTTTTCTTTCTTATTTTTATCTTTTATGTTCTTCAATCAAGAACAGCATAGTTGTTATTAAATATTAATTAATTATCATTTTTAAATTTTAACAGCTAGAAAAGCTGAAAGGACAGTTTGTGGGGGCAAAGGATGCTGAGATGTCCTATGCTATAGATGGTCTATTCTCTTCCCATCCTAACAAGCGTGGTAAGGTTTTATTTCAAACTTTTAAAACTGATTTCCAAAAGAGTATTTTTGCAATTATTTCAGAGAGGGAATAAATTCGTTGAAATTTCTTAGGCTTGTGGTCTTCAAGGCCAAGGTTCATTTTTTAAAAAGGTCCCAACAAAAGTGTTCCCACATGAGTGTGTCTGAGCTTTATCATGTTTACTATGTCTCACTTTTCAGGTTTATTGTACAAACTCCAGTTTACCCTTCCTATTTTGACTTAAACATTGATGCTGGGAGGATTGAAAATAGAAATAATCAAGTTTTAAATTAATACAAAATTTTAAGGAATTTTTTTTGATATAAGGAGAAACCACCAATTCTGTAACACACAGTCCAATATTTCATTCATAACATTTAATTTTCCAAAGTTACTCTTTTGATCACTCTAAATTTCCATAACTTTCCTAGAAAATTCTTGCTTCTTATTGATATATGTATTTTTTTTTTTGTAGAGACAGAGTCTCACTTTATCACCCTCGGTGGAGTGCGTGGCATCACAGCTCACAGCAACCTCCAATTACTGGGCTCACGCGAGTCTCTTGCCTCAGCCTCCCAAGTAGCTGGGACTACAGGCACCCGCCACAACACCTGGCTATTTTTCTGTTTTGCAGTTCTGCAGAGGCTGGGTTTGAACCCGCCACCTTCAGGATATGGGGCCGGCGCCCTACTCGATGAGCCACAGGCACTGCCCTCTTACTGATATATTTTTACAAAATTATATTAACGTCTCTTTATTCATATAGTGATGTGAGATTACCTAAGACATATTTAGTTTTACTTGTCCGCGTCCCGGATTTGTTTTTAAGTTTATTTAAAAAAGTGTTTTTATAGTACTATTAAAAGGGAAAAGAAGGAATTAGCATTAAGCACATAGCCTATGCCAGAAATTTTATGTTTTAGTATTTCAAAACATAGTGCTCGAACACAGACTATAGAGCTGGACTATCTGGGTTCAATCTCAACTTCAGAATTTCCTACCTATGTGATTTGGGGCAATTGCCTAATTTCCTCTGTCTCATTTTTCTTTGCCTGGAAATGCAGATAATAATAATGATCTGCCTAAGATTGTTGGGAGGATTAAATGGATTTATTTAATTTAGAGTAATACTTGGCATATAGTAAGTGCTATGCAAGGTTAACTATTTTTGATCATTTTTGATTCTTACTATTATGCTTTAATTATTATGTCATTGTCTACAGAAGCCCTACATGATAGTGGTTAATGTGACTGTTTATATATGAGAAAGAAATACTTTAGAGGGATTAATTATATGCTGAAAATAACCCAAGTGCTGACTTCGCTAACGATCCTGAAGGAGACAGCGTCAGAAGAGAAGTGGCAGGTCGGCGAGCGGGAACCTTGTGGCTTTCTAAGGAGTTTAGCGTTTACTCTGTGTCATATGGGAAAGCCCTGGGAAGTTCTGAACAAAGGACTGATAGAGAATAAATTTTACCAGAATCATAGGTGATGTTTTATGGAGAACATGCTGCAAATGTGGAAGCAGAACCCTTTTATCAGCTGCTTAGAGGGTTTGGATGATGAGTGGTGGTGTTTGAATAGAAGAGGGGTCTCCTTGGGGGTATATATATATGCATATATATATATTTTTTGAGAGACAGAGCCTCACTTTGCTGCCCTTGGCAGAGTGCCGTGACGTCACAGCTTGCAGCAACCTCCAGCTCTTGGGCTTTAGGCAATTCTCTTGTCTCGGCCTCCCGTGTAGCTGGGACTACAGGTGCCTGCCAGAATGCCTGGCTATTTTCTTTTGTTGCAGTTTGTCCAGGGCCGGGTTCGAACTTGTCACCCTCAGTATATGGATCTGGGGCCTTACCCACTGAGCCACAGGTGCCATTGGGGGGTATATTTTTAATAAGAAGTCAACAAAAGTCTCTGTACAATTACATATGGTGTGTAAAAGCAAGGCAGGTGTCAAAAATTACTCTGAGGGTTTTATTCCACTCAACTAGGGAAAAAGACAATTTCTGTTTATTGAGCCAGGGATAGCTAGAGGAGGAGAAAGTTTGGAGAAGTGTTGAGGCGGAGATTTGATGGACCTTTCTGGATCACAGCTTAGGCTATATGTGATAGTGATTTTAATGTAAATCTCAGAGGCTAAGGGTGATAGAGTTCAAGGTGAAAGTCCAATGTATGCCTCACAGACCACTAATTTGTAGCTTTGTCATCTAGAATATTGAGGTAGCTTGATGGCCTCTGAGATCGTCAAAGCAGACGAAGGATAGAAGGCACATCCCAGCTCTCAAGTGCCTCTGCTCAGAAGTGATCCACAGCACTTCTACGGAAGGCATTTGGCTAGAGTTAGTTACATGGGCAGCCACCAATATATTGGTAAGAAAAGCTATTGTTAAATGTAAGGAAGTGCCAATAATACTTGGCGAGCACTGACTTACCACAATTCAGCCTTTGGTCTCTTCATAAAAACTGACTATATTCAACCTCTTCCCATCAGAGACAACCACACGTCTCTTTTACTGACTGCAAGAAGCCTAATAAAGGCTTTCCAGGATATACTTACCTGTCTTCTTCAGTTACAGGTGGCTGCTCTTCCTAGACAGAGCTATTCACTGAAAAGGCAAGTCATTCACTCCACAGAAACCCAATAATTGCAGAGGAACAGGGAACAGATAACCACAGCCAATAATACTGTTCACAAGAAAGTATTGGGGTGGCGCCTGTGGCTCAGTGAGTAGGGCGTTGGCCCCACATACTGAGGGTGGCCGGTTCAAACCCGGCCCCGGCCAAACTGCAGCAACAGTAACAACAACAGCAACAAAAATAAATAAATAAATAAATAAAAGAAAGGAGACATGCCATATCTGGAATGCTGACCTTTAAACATTCGGAAACCTCCCTGGCAAATGTTGTAATGTTCTCCTGCCCTGGGAATAAGAGTTTTCTTAATTAGGGCGTGGTAGTTACCAGCAGGATTCCTATGTCCTGCATTCTTTTCATTAGTCCCACCCTTTCTGAGGGTTTTGCTTTTCCATTATTCCCCTGTACTCATGTGCTACTTAAGGGGATACTCCATTCTTGTGAATTACACAGTTATCTCAGGTCCCTTCTTACTTTCCAAGTTAAAATGCCTGTGTTTTTTTTTTTTTTTTGTCTTTAAGTGCTAAAGACATTTTTATTCTAAGATTCTTGGTTTCTTTAACAATGCTATTTCCACTGACCACGCCTCCAACTTAGAAAGAGTTTCAACTATTTGCTACAAAGACTTTTAAAAAATCAATTTCAATTATTTTGCATTCTTACCCCTAACTTAAGAGCAGTTGCATTGAAGGCATCTGGAACATATCCTCTAGTCCACACACTTAGTCTGATATTTCCCTAAGGTTTTTTTTTTTTTAATCACAACTAATATTTACTAAGCATCTGTTACTGACAGTTATTTTAAATCCTCTTTTATGGTGTTTGGGATCTAAAAGCAGTTAGCTCTTTCAATAGTGCAAGTTGTTGCATTTCTGAACACTCTTTATTCCGATTTATTTGTCTGTGAGGAAACCAATTCCTTCCTAAATTAATCAATTTCTTGTAATCCCTTGCTGAATGTATCCAACAGCAACCCAAACAGACTGCCTGCCCATTTTCTATTTTTCAACCTTTTCTTTTAGAAGTTCAAGAAACAAATGATATGAATTCCAAACTGTTGGCAGATATCTGTATACCATGTACTTTTCCATTTCATAAAATGACTCTTAATTTACTGATGATATCAATTTCTTTATAAGCCATTAATGAGTTATTCCATTAATGAGTTATTGACACCGTGACACATTTTAGATACTTCTTAGAGTAGCAAGTTTCACTTTGAGTCGGGCCACCATAAATGACAATGAGTGAAAGTGAAACCTTGCTTCCTGGATTACTGTAACATCTTACAAACTTCTTTAATCATTTATGTAGTTGATAGACACTTATTCAAATAGCTGTCCAACATCTAGCATCATGCTAAAAACAAGGACCGGGTTTACAAGAGTAAACCAGACATTCATCAAGGACATTTGATTGCTGGCTGGGGGTTTACTTCATGTAACTGAGAAGAGATTATAAGGTGAACACTGGGGCATTGGGCCATTCATGACACTTTCCTTCGACCAGGTCCACAAATTTCTCCCAACTGTATTTATTTCTTTACCTATTTCATTGAATTGTTCATGTGGTATGAATCCTGGTTAAGGATAGGTTTTTCTTCTGCCAGACTGAGATAGTCAAAGATATCTGAAAGGATCGAGTGGGCAATGGTGATAACTTTGTAAAGCATACTATAAAAAGAAGTTTGGATGGGCCTGGTGGTGGCGTGCCTTTGTAGTCCCAGTTACTTGGGAGCTTGAGGCCAGGAGTTTGAGCCTGCAGTGAGCTACGATTGTGCCTGTGAGTAACCACTACACTCCAGCCAGGACAACATGGTGAGACCCTGTCTTTTGCCAAAAAAAAACAAAAAACAAGATTGAATTTATGGGCAAAGATCCTTAGTTCAATGTCTGAAAATAGACTTCTGCTTTCATAGGGTTTGAATGTTGTTTTGTTTAAGAAAAACTAGCTCGTTTGGTAAAAACAAAAGGTAGATTGTGAGTGCTTTCATAATACGCTTCTTTGCATATGTGGTAATGAGCATAAAGACTGAAATTCACTGGGGAGTCAAACTTGGGCAAGCACAAAGGCCTATCATTTATTTCAAAGAATGACTTAACTGTACTGTCAAGTTTTCAATTCTTTTTCATCATAAATCCCCTTAATCAACAGTGAATCAAAGACCCTTCTCCCAAAGATCTCAGTTTTTATAAGGTATTTAGATAAAAAAACCAGAGAAATTTGCAATTAATTTAGACGATGCCACTGTAAGTTAGACCATTGACTGGGAACCACCTACTGATTTAAAGTGACTCATTTGTATATTTGAAGATTGAAATGCTGACAAACTAGGTTAGGTTTGTCTGATGTGTAATTTTATGATAGGGATGCGAAGACTCCATGTGCTAAAGAATGAATTTAATTGTATTTCATTAGGTGGTTGTCAAAGAGATCTTTAAACTTTCTTCCTTCTTATTTTCTCAGTAAGGAGAAGCACATTTAGGACTGCTTTTTACTTATGTGACTTCCTCTCTGGTATTTTGGTTACCCCAAGTGTTAAATAAATGGGTGAACTTTACAGAATAATCTACCACATCTGGACTGTGTTGTATGTATTATAATGGAGTAACAATGTTGTTCATTAGAACTTTCCGTGATGGAAACACCATCTCATTTGCATTACACATTGTGGGAGTTAATCCTTATACTTGGCTACAAGTTGCTGTTGAGCACTGGAAATGTCTTTAGTATAACAGAGAAGCTGATTTTTTAATTTTTAAAATTGCAATTGATGTAAAGATCCATATAAGGCTAATGGCTACCATATTGAACATTTCTTTTTAAAAACTCTCTTTGTCTCTCTCTTATTCAGGCATATTAACTATTTTATTCGAGTGTAAGTATCTACTGACTACTCTTCTAATAAAGAATTTGTTTGGTTTTCTTCTTTAGTTTGCTTTTGGAAATACTGTGTTTAAAGATTCTCCCTTGGATGCAAAAAAGATAAAAGACATTGGAAAAACGATACATGCACACTCACTCTATTGCTTCAAGTTTGTTGCTGTTTCTAGCATAAGGAGACTGTGGTTTTTATTCGGCATATTATTTTCTCACTTGCTAACTCATTATGAAGGGGGTTATAATATGCTGTAAGTTTATGCTGTGAATAATGACAAATCAGTCACACTTTTGAATGTCATGGTACTATAAAAATAGCTTTGCAGAGTTAAAGTTGAGAGTCATGTCTATGAATAATGTGTCTACAGATGGTTTTGTCCTGTTATGACTATGCTGTTGACTTATTACTTAAAATATGTTTCACCAATAGATGAATTATTAAATGCCCACATAAGAAAAATAAAAAAAACACAATTAAATTCAACTGGAAGGGAAAAAAAGGAGGGAAGGGGGTTTGATAAGCTCTGATCTAAAGGGCACAATATAAGGGTATATGACACAAATCTGGGGGAAGAACTCTACAACTTGGACTTCTACCTAACAAATACAAACAATGTAATTTACCAGTCTGTACCCATATATTAATCTGAAAACAAAAAAAAGATTAAAATAAAATAAAATACTTTCAAAAGCAATCTCAAAAGTTAAAATAAATTATGTTGCGTTAATTTATGTGGCAAATATGCATTATTGTTCTTTCTCTTTTTTTATGATTGTAATGGCCACCCTCTCTCTCTCTCTTTTTTTTTTTTAGAGACAGAGTCTTACTTTATCACTCTTGGTAGAGTGCTGTGGTGTCACACAGCTCACAGCAACCTCCAACTCCCGGGCTTAGGCAATTCTCTCCCTCAACCTCCTGAGTAGCTGGGACTACAGGCGCCCGCCACAATGCCCGGCTTTTTTTTTTGTTGCAGTTCGGCTGGGGCTGGATTTGAACCTGCCACCCTTGGTATATGGGGCAGACACCCTACCCACTGAGCCACAGGTTCCGCCCGCACCCTCTCTTTTTTGTTAATATGGACAGTTGTCATTGAGACTATCACAGCAAATGAATATACTTCTACGAAGCAGAAATTGGATTCTGGAAGAAAGTAATACAAGATGTCTGAGAAATAAAATGTTCAGAAAACTTTCTTACAGATGATTTGTCCTGCCTTCTTCACTATATGGGAGACTATTTGCAACTCTCAGCTAGACATTTTGTGCTAACAACAGACCAACAAACATAAATCTCACTGGCTTTTTCTTGATTAGCTTTTGTTTTATAGCTACACATCAAAGTGCTATAGTTTATATGTGAAAAAGTTTATTTAATCAATCTATGGTTGGGAGTTCAAGGTTAATTTCATTTGCTCCCTGTTCTAGAATAGATATATTGTAACTTTATAAATAAAGAGTATTAATGGCTACATTAGCATCTAATAGCTCACCAGGTGAGTCTACACACATTCCTGTATAATATGAGAGAGGATAAAATTTTATTTTTATAAAATTTTGTGCTGCATAAAGAAAAAATTAGCTTGCAAGATAAAATAAACCATGCATATAGTTTTAAGCTAAAGATAAAAAATGAACAAGTATAGGGTGGTGCCTGT
Source organism: Arctocebus calabarensis (assembly GCA_963573935.1). Lineage (NCBI taxonomy): Eukaryota > Metazoa > Chordata > Mammalia > Primates > Lorisidae > Arctocebus > Arctocebus calabarensis. The sequence continues at coordinate 16,458 of CAUYON010038004.1, forward strand.
GGCTCACCAAGTAGGGCGCCAGCCCCATATACTGAAGGTGGTGGGTTCAAACCCAGCCTCGGCCAAACTGCAAAACAGAAAAATAGCCGGGCGTTGTGGCGGGTGCCTGTAGTCCCAGCCACTCAGGAGGCTGAGGCAAGAGAATCGCCTAAGCTCAGGAGTTGGAGGTTGCTGTGAGTTGTGTGATGCCACGGCACTCTACCAAGGGCAATAAAGTGAGACTCTGTCTTTACAAAAATAAAGTAAAATAAAATAAAATAAAATAAAATAAAAAAACAATAAACAAGTATATAAAACAGACCAACTTGAGCAATACTCACGTAGTGCTGAGCTTTCTGGGAAGCCACTGAAATGTATGCACGTAAATATTATTTGCAGAATAATGTCTAAAAAGGTTCCTATGTATCTACAACAGTTGGGAACGCAAAAACAATGCTATCGTAAAGAAAGATGGAAATTCCTGCTTTCATCATCTCGAGTTTATTAACTTTGAAAGAGATGAACAATGTTTGAGAGTATCTTGAACGTTTAGATATAAGGGGTAACATTCAAAAACTTTTAATATTTGTTCTTTTTAAAAAATCCCATCAATTGAGTTTTTAATAATTTTCTTTAAAAAGTTTAGTCACCTAAAGTTATATGTACATGAAAGATACTATTTGACGGACATTTCATAGTATGAGTAAATTTTAAGACAAAGTGGGCAAGAATTACATCCTGTTGAAGTTGATTACATAGTTGAAACCAGAATTCAGAAATCCACATTCACATATTCATTTGTTCTATGAAGCTCCATGTAGGACAAAGGGCAGAAAAAGGTAATGCATTATTTCACAGTTGAAATATAGTCAGATTTAGTTAAGATCCAATGCTATTGGACAAATGAATGAGATGACTCATCATATTCTTTTTTTTTTTTTTAATTGAGACAGAGCCTCAAGCTGTCATGCTGGGCAGACTGCTATGGCATCACAGCTCACAGCAACCTCCAATTCCTGGGCTCAAGCGAGTCTCCTGCCTCCGCCTCCCAAGTAGCTGGGAGTATAGGCACCCGCCACAACGCCTGGACATTTTTTGGTTGCAGCTGTCATTGTTGTTTGGCCGGCCCCGGCTGGATTCGAACCTGCCAGCTCAGGTGTACTTGGCTGGCGCCTTAGCCAGTTGAGCCACAGGCACTGAGCCGACTCATCATATTCTTAACAGAGATTATCTTAATTTATTTCTATGGTAAAAGAATACCTTATTTAAACCAGTATGCTGCTAACTTATTTCCTACTCTGTATAAAGTAGTAGAAAAAATTAAAATATGAAATAAAACAGCATTGTAAGTGAGACATTTTTTCTTTTTTTCTTCATGGAAGTCTTACATATATTTTATATTATGAGACAAACACATTATACATTAAAGTAGAACATAAGTTGATATTTTGTCCCTTCTTAGTTTAATGAAGTTGGATGACATAGCCTAGCTTAAGTGAAGAAATAAAGATTGTAGGAAATCAATTTGTTTCATCCAACTTCAGATCTTTATCATGAGAAATTTTTAGGCAAAAGTAAGTTTTAATATCTTTGTCAGAGCACAGAGCAGCATCTAGTTGAATTAGAAGCTTACAAATATCCAAATGAAAATAGGAAAGAAAGAACATTCAAGAAGCAGGACACATCCCTAGAGTTCATCAGAAGTCTGGGAAAATGTGAACATGAAGTATCACAACTTCTTCAAGAAATCTTTCAAACTGTGAGCTCTGCAGGCTATTTACTCGTGTGACACTATTCTCTTTCAAATGCAACTTATGAAAATCAGAATTAATTAGCTTTCTCAAAATTCATTTTTCTTTCTGCTGCCATTCTCCTCTACCACAATTTAAAGAAACATTATTTACTGTCTTCCCCTAAACTTACATTTGAATATTTGCAATTTGAAAAAATTTCAGAAAAACAAAGATGTTGTATCCACAACCAACATGCATTCTAATGTTCATTTCTGTCACTTCCTTTCATCTCCTGTGAACTGAGGCTCTAAAAAGCACATTGAATAACTGAATAGCTAGTCTTTGATGGAGGACAGTCCTTTAATTCTGCTCTTCTTAGATGCGTTTTTATCATCACAATGTTTCTTTTAGTTCATTTTATTCTTTGAATCATACAAGTACATTAATTTTTAGTTAAAATCAGCAGCTACTCATTTCTCTCTTATTATAAAGATACCTTTTTAGAGCATTCTTTCTTTTTTTGCTAAAATAAGGCTTTGCTTTGCTAGCCAAGACTTTTTCACCCCATGTACTTGGCCTGTCTGGTAGTGATCAGGAAGATTTTCAGAAGTCTTTTTCAGATACTTTTCTAAACTTCTTCTGAGTAACTTATGCTGAATCTCTGGTTCAGGGACTAGAGTTACCTGTATGTTTTGAAAGCATATCCAATGCAGAGAGGGCTTATGCTCCTAAATGACACTTTGCTAAGAATTTAGCTTTCCTGAAAACTTAGGCCTTAATAGGTAAATTAAAAATAATCTGAATCATTTTAAAGACATACTATTCAAATACTTAATGCTTGTCAATGGCTTATTAAGCACACAGCACATGAAATAGTTTAAAAGCCTTTGTCGATGAGTTAGTAACATGATACATGATCATTTATTGTACTCTGCTCAAATGTACGGTACTAAAATGACATGCACTTCAGTGACCCCAACCTGCTCTGGTTGTTTACTACCTGATGATCGCTTCACTTCCCCCCTTCTTTTGTTTTTACTTCTGTGGGCAGCTATTCCCCTCGTCATGAGCCACTGCTGCTCTTTATGAACTATCAGGTAAAATTTAGACATATGGGAATTTGTTAGGGGACAAATGAAGTATCCTCCACTTTTTACATTCTAAGTCAGGATGTTCACCGGGACTGCATTTTGTTTGGTTGAACATGACTGAAACGCGAATATGATCAGAAAAACCTAATTTCATAATTATCCAACAGGCTCACTGACAAAAACAAAAGAGAGAAATGAAAGTGATCAAAAGAAAATAGCCCTCATTGACCTTTCTTATTCCCCAATAATGAACTAATAAATTGTTATCTAAGTTTTACGGAAGCAAATCTGACTTTCATTATTATTCTTTAACTGCAAAAATGTGAGTGGTCAATGCATATGGAAAATATTTCACCGTATTGTGCTTTTAAATTGCTATTTTTAAAAGGAAAATTTGGGGGGCAAGTAACCATACCAGAATAATTAAAATATACATATATTTTTTAAGGTATACAGGCATCAAAATTATCTCCACAATTTAATTGAAGCTATAACAATACTGTGATGTGATGAACTGAAGTTCAAGCTTTGGAAAGAATTTGCAGAAGGTCAGTTTTTAAAAAATTTAATAAACAGTGTGAAGAACTTCATTGAAGCATCTTTCATATTTCTGTGACATTTCACCCAAGGAAGGACGTTGCGTCTGTAAGAATGAGAATTGAAGTCATTAAAGCTAATGAGAACTTTGTAAATCAGGTGGAATTCCATCAACTTCATTTAAGAAGAGCTAAATCTCTAATTACATGATGTTTACAATTTCTTTTGATTATAAGGCAATAATGCAGAATGATAATTTCAGATCAAAATGCGTTAAAAACAGTATTTTGAAAATATAAGCTAGGTGTTTATGCTCAAGTTTTAACACAAATTATACAATGCTTTGTTTTAACTCTTTTCTTCATGTACCTATTATATTCTATTTTGCTTTGGCTTTGAATTTCATTCCAAAGATGCTGCCGTGACAAACAAAAGAAGAAAAAAAATTGACTACTACTTTCTGTTTATTGTTATGATAGCATATTGATAATTGTATATATTTTACTTATGTTAAAAGGATGCAATCATATACTGGAATTTAAACATGATATTCCTGTTGCATTTGAGAGTTACATTAATTTATTGGAATGATAGCATGTCAATGTTGCTCTAAAACAAAAATTGTCAGTAAAAACAGCAACATGTGCCTTACTTTATTGAAAGAAAAGCCTTAGTGCATGTGACAGCAAACAGTAGTACCATTAATGATCAAATTTCTAATTCTGGCAAGTAGACATCCTTATTTTAATGGCAAAGATCTAGAAATTGCCATCTTGAGAAGTTATGAAACTTAGACAAGATAGAATACTTCTTTAAAGCCAAGTCTCTTACAATTAAGGTCTATTAAAAATTCAAAGTTTTGGTACAATGTACTAATTATTTGAGGAAGCCATTGCTCAAATACCAGATTATCTTTCTTTCTAAATCACACTTTAGGGAAGAGATTAACATTTGGTGTGGAAACTAGCCACAGCAGCTGAATCTAGAATTGACCTCAAACCAAGTAAAAGTTCCAGGATTAGATACTAGTATCACTTTTAGTGTGAAGACTTAAAATAAAACCCAGAAGGTAAAAACTCACAAGTAGACCTGCTCTAAAAGATAAGACATCCCACTGAAGTGAGAGATTTTATAAAGTCTGTAATACCATTTCTGTTTGTTTTAGAAATGTAAAACTAGTTAAGGTAGCATCCAACAAGGACAATTTAGTACCATGATGACATTTTGGGACATGAAGAGAATATTGGCCTAGAAATGCAAAGACTTGGGTTCTAGATCTTCCTGTACCCAAAAGTCTATAAAATTTTGGTCAGATCAGTTCCTCTCATAGCCGCAGCTCCTGAATTATTTAAAAAATAGTTTTGGATGAAATAAAACCTTATGTTCCTAAATCACTTAGCTCCATGACTATGTGAACATTATTTAATGATTTTTGTTATTTATTAAATGATGCACATATTACACCCCTTAATTAAAAGAAATATTGTGACTGTAGAAAAAAATATAAAAAATAACTTCAAAAATTTGATTGGAGATTAGAAATAAATTATTTTTTCATGGTTTTATTATTCATCAACTATAAAACAGGAAACCACATGAGGAAGTATAAAACATCTGGGCAATCTGGGTGATAGTGGTGGGAAATAATAAATAGAAACAATGGTTGAGCAGGTGAGACCACAATAATTGACAAAAAGGAAAGGAAAATGTATGATAAATTCTTTACTAAACCTACTTGTTTGTAATACCAATATATTCAGATTTTAATAATAAGGGCAACGATTGTCAAGATGCTCAACAAAGTTTTCTAAAAGAAAAACAAAATGCATAAATTTGTATGTAGCCCAACAGTGATTCAGGAAACACGATATTAATTTAACTTTCTTCATAGTTTAGTAGCTGTCTGAATGCTCAGATGAAAACAAGTTTTCTGCATGATTTGTTTATCATAATCTTGTTTTAGTTTAATTCAGAAATGTTAAAATGGGTGCTAATCCAGGGTGGTAAAGATATATGTATAACTCAATCAAACGTAACTATTTTAACCTCAGTGTCATAACGTTCTCAATGTATCAAGAAACTAAAGGACTGTGACTGTGATTCAAAGAGTTACTTGGTTTTTAATAATAGTAGCTAGTTCCTACTCAAATACAATGTGTCAAATTTTAACAACACTGAAGAGTGAGCATACTTGGCATTATCTCTAGATAGGAAGACATAAAGTTCAATCTGAGTTCTGAGGATGGTGCTTCAAAACGCAGCATTCCTAAAAAAAAAAAAAAAAAAAAAAAGGCGGCGCCTGTGGCTCAAAGGAGTAGGGTGCCGGCCCCATATGCCGGAGTTGGTGGGTTCAAACCCAGCCTCGGCCAAAAACTGCAAAAACAAACAAACAAACAAAAAAACCCCGCAGCGTTCCTGCGAGAGTTCAGTACGTCCTCTTGTGTTTAGATGCATTTAGTAACTTGAGCGCTTTGTTAACAACAACTCCATCAGAGCAAAATTTATTTTAATTAAGTCCTTCTGAGAATGCAAGAGTAGCGGTAGATAAAATGTTGACTCCTCCTTGTGATTTTAGAGCATTTGGGGAGGAGGAGAAAATGAACTGATTTAAATTAAGAGAAGATCAGGACTACTGTGATGCTCTGAGGGTCTCTGAGTCATTCATCTGAGGATCATCTTGAGAAAAACAGAAAGGAAAATTCCGTCTTTTCTAGCCTGAAATTGTTAAAGAAATTCCAAGTTGTCTTATTTGTTTGGGAGGAAGGATGCACCTTCTATCAGCCCTATTGAGAGTAAATATATGGCCTAGCTTTCACAGGCAAGAAGCATTTATTTAGAGTTTGAAAGAGATAAAGTGGGGGAGACGGAAGAAGGGAGGTGGATGGGGTCTCCGTGTGTGGCACACCTCTTGGGGGCAGGACACAGTGATAACAGGGATTTTAACAAATACAATCAGTGCAACCTCATTCTTTGTACCAACAATGAATCCCAAAAAATAGTAAAAAAAAAAAGATTCCTTCTTTATCAGTAGTAAATATGAAAGGTGACATCTCAGCTAAAGGTTAGAAAGCATAATTCAGAACATGGCAGAGCAGAATGACCTTCACCTTTCCTTTTTTCCCTCAGAATACAATCCGTCATCTAGCCATGGGGTGGGCCTTGGGACACCTCCCAGACTGGACCTTTCTCCTCCATATAAAAAAGAGACAGTATGTATGACTAAATATAGTGTTCAGCACATGAATGTTGAACTTTCTGGATTTTACTTCTAAATGCATCATTTATACTCTGTGTGGCACCATAAGTTATTATTTCTAAGCCTTCCATTTATATAATAATAATAACTAATGATTGTTCAATATATCACATATTATATTAAGTGCTTAATATGTAGCTATCCATGTAATCCTTGAGACAATGCAATGTAGAAATCATTGTTCTAATTATATGGAGGAGGGTTTTAGAATTGAAGCAAGTTTACCTAGTTAACAACAGGCGGCCTGGTATTTGAACCCAAGAAAGCTAATCTCCCTAGCTGGCCCCTTTTTTCCTTGTGCTGTAATGCTTCTCTAGATATTGGAGGTAGCAACAGCGCTACTTTATGGAACAAAATGATTAAATGAAGCAATACATGTAAGGCACTAAGTATAAGGCCCAGCACAGAGTAAATTTTCAGAGCTTTCAAAATTTTAGGAGCATAAAGTGTTATTCCTCGCACTCACTGTGTGTCCAGTATGTCCCAGGAGTCCTACAAGCATCCAATTTAACCTTCATAATACTATTATATTATTATCTATATATGCATGATTTAGGAAAATAAGATAATTTGACAAAAATAAGAAAATGAATGAGTGACAGAACTAGGATTTGAATAAGGTGGTTTGATGGCTAATACACTTCCTGTGACATTATTCACTTTTGCTCCGTGTTACCACAGTAATGTCTTTATTGGCAACAAAATGATACATATCACGTAACACAAGGACTGCTATACATTAATGTATGTTTATAAAGGTGATTTAATGTGTTAATTAAAGTCTTAACCCTTGTTTTCATGTTAATATTCAATAATTAAATAGGCATTTATAAAAATAGCTAAATTGTTAATTTGGTGGGGAATGAAGCAGATGTAGGACACTTCTGCTTTTTAAATGTCATTTAAATTATTTAACATTAGTCTCAGGGTATATGTAGGTGTATGGGTTCCTTGGCCAGGAAACGAATGAATACAGTCCCTTCCACCAGGGGCAAGGTGAATGAATGTATCAATGAATGGATACAGTCTTTTCATGGAATTGAGGCCTAGGAAATTCACAAGAAATTGACCTAGGCATAGGAGACGGGGGTTCCACATTTAGTCTTAAGTGTGAAGTGAAGGAGACACCAAGGCACAGGTGTCTCCTCAGCAGTTGTCCAGCCTTTTTGGCAATAGGAGCCTCTGGTGGAGGTTGGAGGTCCCCCTCCTTGCCTGTCATCCAGCCCGCTGGCTCTTCAGCTGGCTGCCACACCACCAACACTGCCAAGGAGAAGACAGAAGGTCCGCCAGCCCCGCTGAGCTGGCTAGGGTGCCAATT
>CAUYON010038008.1:0-31689 GCA_963573935.1 Arctocebus calabarensis
TAGTGATCAAGAAAATGCCATGAAGGCTATCTGTAACAGTACGATGAAAACATTTCTGAATGTATATGAATCATGCCCTATGATTGCACCAATGTACAGAATTATGATTCAATAAAATTATAAAAAAAAAAAAAAAAAAACTACCTTGCTTATCTGTGGTGTCAGATACCATGCAAAGTATGCATGGATCTTTTCTTTTGCCTTCATTATTGTTTGTGTATTTAATGTGTGGTCCAAGACAGCTCTTATTATTCTAACACGTGAAAGAAAAAAGAAAAGGTTGCACTCAGCTCCCGTGGTATAGTGGTTAGGGCGCCAGCCTCATGCACTGAGGGTGGCGGGGGTGAACACAGCCTGGGCCAGCTAAAAATAAAATAAAAAAGTAAACTTCTTGGGGCGGTGCCTGTGGCTCAGTGGGTAGGTCGCTGTCCCCATATACCAAGGGTGGTGGGTTCGAACCCACCCCAGCCAAATTGCAACAAAAAAATAGCCAGTCATTGTGGCAGGTGCCTATAGTCCCAGCTACTCAGGAGGCTGAGGCAAGAGAATAGCCTAAGCCCAGGAGTTGGAGGTTGCTGTGAGTGCACACAATACCTCAGAGAGTGGAGAGAAGGTCACCGCACTCTTACCAAGGGTGATAAAATGAGACTCTGTCTCTAAAAAAAAAAGAAAGAAAGAAAAAGAAAAGGTTGCACACCCCCATGCCTAAATATACTATAAACTTACTCCAAAGCCTTATTCATGTTTACATATTAGAGTATCTGCCAGAGGTGAACCAACCCAGTAGTTATGAAGAAATCATGTGAAGGCAGAAACTAGCCTGGATTTCTGAATCGTAGAAAAATTTACAATATGTAGAATTCCGGCTGTCATCACAAGGGTTGACAAGGCATTATTGCTATAATACCTTAAAGGAATAATAATCCATAGCAAGTCAGATCTAATCCTTTTCCAGTTTGCTGTCAGAATTTTAGTTTATTACATTTGCTAATTATACCTCCTCCCCTCCCCATTTTTGCTAAATGGGTAATAAATACCAGAATGATATTACTAGTTTCTTAATGAACGAGCAAATACATTATAAGCAGTTCCCTGTCTATCCCCTGTGGGTGCTCTGTGGAATGGTTTGCTAGAACATTGACATAGGCTTTTTACAAAGCTAAATAAAGTGTTCTTCTCTTTTAAATATAAGTCCTCAAAGCAAACTCCAAGTCTGAGATTTGCCCTAGCTCACTAGGAAAATGTGGCCCAATGAATGCACCAAGCTTACTAATCACTTAGTAGCTCCACCTGCTATGAAAAGTGGTTGATACCTGAGTAAATGGTCTCTCTCTGAAGCAATACAGTGGGACAGCATCCTCAGAATTGTAGCATTCTTAATCTTTTTCTAGTTTAGCAATTGCTCATCACCATTTTTGAAACAGTATCAAAAGAAAAATGTTACCCCTGTGAAGCCAAGGGCCTCATCAAGAGAAAGAGCAAGGTAATATTTCAAGCTCATATCAAAGGAATACATCTGGATCTAGTTTATATAGATCTCAGAAACCTCTTTTTCTATCTGTATAGCTGAATGGTAGCAGGGTCTGAGGCCATAGGAAAGAGAAAAGAGTTATCTGATGTCTGACTTTTCCAAAACTGTGTATCTTATGTGACATACGAAACATGATGTACCTTCAGAAACATTGACCCTTTAAAACTTGTTAGACTCAAGATCAGGAAATCTTTTTTAACAATTCCAAATGCCTCATTTTTATGTACCAAGGGACTACTGTGAGTTCTGATGAGATGCTTTAAAAAGCTATAATAAAAAAGAATGTGGGGAATTATGAAGGATAAACTTTAAAGCTATCTAGATGCACAGCGAAAAACAAAATTTTAATTCAGAAGCCTAGATATGTAGTCTATCCTCTTTTAAGATACCATCAAATCCCTAGCAATTAATCGAAGAAGAAAGTTCAACTTTTCCACTTGCTTACACAGTTTGCTCAATTCTGTTTTATATTTTTTATAACTTAAATGTTTATTTATAGTCTTCATTGAATAATGAGGATGGTGGTGGGGGTGGTGAGCACTGGGGTTTATACTCAGGATCTTAAAATTTGGTGAATTAATCTTCTTCCCCTGCACCCTTGAAACATCACAAGATGCAGTCTTAGGAAGTCAGTCTTAGAACTTCAGTTGGTGTTCAGTGCCCCTGTGGCTCGATGCCAGGCATGGCACTTAATAATTCATGTTCCCCCATGGAGCACATCCATGCATCAAATTATATATATCCTTTGCTGCAAACTCAGAGAAGATGAACAGCCCCTTCTGTACCTAAAATCATCAAAACCACAAAAGAAAACTATGAAGGAAATAGAGACTGTGATCATAACTATCTATCATAGAGCTCTCCAAAATATGAACCATAATAAAGCACCTTCATGGGAGTAAAGTGAGAATACTGTAGGATAAATGAGTAAGTTAAGAGAGGCATTACCCTTTTTGTTCCCTTTGTAGAGGCTGCTCATTTCAGTATTACTTATGAACTTCTCTTATGAGCCTTTAACAATAAGGAGAGAGTAGCTGCTCAAAATCCATTGATTAGTTCAGGTGCAGTGGCTCACACCTGCAATCTTAGCACTCTGGGATTTGGAGGCATGTGGATTGCTGCCTTTAGCTCAGACTGGTCAGGAATTCAAGACTAGCCTGAGCAAGAGTGGGACCCTGACTCTACTAAAAATAGAAATAACTAGCCAGGCATTATTTCCCAGCTACTCAGAAGGTTGAGGCAAGAGCTATGATGATGCCATGGCACTCTATCCAGGGTGACAGAGTGAGACTGTCTCAATAAAAAAAAAAAATATATATATATATATATATATATATATGTTGATTAGTCATTGAATTTTCTATCAAATTCACTTCTCAAATTCTTTACTATTTAAGAACTTTATCCATTTCTTCCCAGAGGATCGTAATCAGACCCAAATGCCATGAATCCAAACCTTAGAGAGTGAATTTTGTCTAGTGTGCTAACTGCTAGCAATTATTAGCAGTTAATACCAACTATTACCAGTTATTATCACATATTATAAGAACAATTTATTGGAAGCTATAATTTTACACCAGAGTGCACGTCTTAGTATCTTTTCAACCACTAAAATGTTGCCCTAAGGGGCAGGATGAGAAATTGAATTTGTTACCTTGGCAAAGGTTTTTGGCAACTTATATTAAGTAAAAGAAACCTTATGTAAATGTTTTTCAAGACTCCATATCTATCTTTTATGGTGGTTTGCACATGTAAAATAAAGAGAACAATACCATTATTTTTCTGGAGGTCTAAGTTAGAAGTTTGTTAGAGAATTGTCTTTGATTATTTATGCCTTGGTTGGTGGAAACTGCTCAGTGAGTTTATCAAACATTTGGTCATTTTTTGAATTCAATTCAAATTGTTTCTTTTGAAGCCTCTATCTTATTCCAAATGACATGCTAGACTTTGGAGTTGCTAGGAAGAGTAAGACATAATTCCTGTCCTCAGGATACTTACATGTTAGTACGGATGTAAATCATTTCATTGGGTCATTGGAAAATACTAATTATATATGTAATACTGATATGCTTTATCCTTAGGATTTTAGTATATAATGGTAGGATATTCTGTATGTTTTTTGACTAGGAAAGAATTTTATCTCCAGAGTGTGATATTGATTGTATCAAGCCCCAAATGCAAAGTACTGATAACTATGACTGTCGAATGTGTATTGTATCAAATATATTTCAAAATAGCTAAGGGAGAGGATTTTAAAAGTTCTCACCATAAAGAAATTATAAACATTTGAGGTGAGAGTGATGTACATGCTAATTAGCCTGATGTGACAATTCCACAAGGTATACATGTACCAGAACATCACATTTTACCCCCCCCAAAATATCTACAAGTATTATTTGTCAATCAAAAATAAAATAAAACCTTTTCTAAAAGGTATTTGAAGAAGTCTTATGTATGGTAGATATGTGGGCTTTTCCATGAATGAATGAGAATTTTTTTTGTAGACTCCTTCAGCTCTAAACTAAACATTAATTCACCAAATGGTTCAATCTCAAAGGATATTATAAAAATAAAAATCTCACCAATCAGATTAACTTTCTTGCTGAATAATGGTGTCAAATAGTTAATAGTAACCTGTAGTATGGGATATAGTAATCTTTAAGTCACACAAACACATAAATTATGGGCATGCAAACAAATGTTTTAAATGCTTAAAAACAGTTTGAAATGAAAATATTTCTCCAAGGATCTCTATTATGCTATTTATTCATTTATAAAATCAAATCTTTTTTTTTTTTTTTTTTTGAGACAGAGCCACAAGCTGTCACCCTGGATAGAGCGCCATGGCATCACAGCTCACAGCAATCTTCAATTCCTGGGCTCAAGCGAGTCTCCTGCCTCCCTGTCCCAAGTAGCTGGGACTACAGGCGCCCGCTACAATGCCCGGCCATTTTTTGGTTGCAGCTGTCATTGTCGTTTGGCGGGCCCAGGCTGGATTCGAACCTGCCAGCTCAGGTGTACGTGGCTGGCGCCTTAGTCTGTTGAGCCACAGGTGCCAAGCCATCAAATCTTTTTCTTACAAATCATGCAAAAGTAAATTGTAGTCCAAACCATATTGGAATTATGAAATGATTAATAGGATCCAAACTAATAATACATTAGTATACTTTTAAATGATTAAATAGTTTTCATTTTAAAATTTCAAGTAATTTTAAAGATACAATGGAACTAAAACAAATAGAAATACCATGCCATTTCCTTTCCCCCAAACCCTCAATTTGCAAAAAAGAATCAGGCAAACTCAACCCCTTAGTTTTTCATTCAAAGCTTTTTATTATCTAATCCTTCTCTATTTTTCCACTACTCAATTTTTAAACAATATTTCAGCCAGACCAGCCTAAATAGTCTCCATAAACATGCTATGGACTTTCCCAGTATTAGATTGAAATTTCCAGGAACTATGTTTTACTCATATCTCTTTATCTCTAGGACCTTGCCTATTACTTACCACATGGGAAGAGGAATCTGAGAACTGACTTCAAATCCTGTAATATTTATTCAGTCTAGAATTCCATTTCTCCAATCTTTTTTCTACTGCAGATTAGATAGGTACTTCCTCCTGAAGGCTTCCACCATCTCCATTCCTGTGCTCTCTCTGCATTACACTTGCACTGCTACTATGATGCACACTCTAGACTGCTTTAAAATTATTGTGTACATATCTTGATTTCTCTATTAAATAATATGTGCTATGAGTTCAGAAATTACTTCATTTCTCTTTACATTCCTTACTTTGTAGAGCTCTTTCACAGAACTAGTGAGTGAATCTTTTCATTTGCTCAAGAGTCTTCTACTTCTGAATGCAGTCTTCTCCAGGTGTGAAAAACAGATTCATTAGCCAATGAAGCCCTTTGGGGTTTAAGGCATATTCTTTCTCATGGTTTTGAATATTATACTTGAACACAGCAGAAGTAGCCTTGGTAATCATGTTCCTTTATTTCTGTCCTTGGAGTTAGAATTTTGGAACATAGCATACCAGTTTACATCAATTTTCATAAAAATTTAAACAAAGATATAAAAATAGCCATCATACTCAATATGGAATAACTTCTTGTGGTAGTTATCTGCTGATAAATTAGCATACTCAAGCAAGTCCGAATAATGAGAATATAGCAGAGGTAGAGGTTAGCACCTTTAACAGTTTACAGCATGAGGGCAGAAAATATAGGCACAATCCCACAGTGCAGTTACCAGTTTTTCTCCTTTGGTCTTAAGTACTTAAGGTTCAGGAGCATTCTTTAGTTCCAAATGCCTAGTTTCTAAACCCAAGCTAGCTCTCTAAAGCTAACTCTCCCATAAGCTTCTGAGAACAAGCACTGAACACCTGCTCCTTGATTTTTAATAGGATTTTGGACTAGAGAAACAAAACATGATGTCTTTGACTGCAAAAAGCATGTTTCCATTAATGTCACTTCTTTACTTATGATACAAAAGTCATGGCTGAGAAATCATTTATAAAAAGGAGAAAGAGCTCTCTAACATTTCATCTGGACAAAAGGGTACAAATTTTGCAAAGAGATTTGGGTCTGAAAACTAGAAATTTGGAGCGTTCATTCACAAATGTGCTACTTACACTTCTCCCCAAGACAGACATCAGTAATGGATCATGACATTAGATTTCTTCTCTATTGTACCTTAAGCAGTCATTGACAGCAGATCTTATTTGACTACTTGAAGTTAGGCCAAAGAGCCCATCGTACAACAAACACACAGTTAACAGGCCACTGGTTTTCATTGTGCTCTCAATTTCATTCAACAAACTTCCTGAGTTTTTCCTTGGTCCTTGCTGAATTTAGATCCTCCAATGACATTACAGTCAGAAGAGAAGACAAATTCTATAATAATTCATTTTAATACCACGGAAAAATAATTTCAGTATAGAAGCACTAAAGTAAGGTCCTTAGTTAAGTCTGTGGTAGAGAAGATTATAGAACAGATAGCATAGGAGAAAGCAGGAAATTGTTAAGCAAAGAAAAGAAGAAAAGGTATTCAAGGGCAGAAAAATAGGATGAGCAAAGCACTATTATGTAGCAGCATGATGTGTGTGTGTGTGTGTGTGTACGTATGCATATTGGGTATGTGGGAGGCATAATATAAAAAGTGTGGTGTTGCTAGAAAGAAAATTCTGAGATGGGAAATTGCTATAAATGAGGTTGTGTAGATAATCCAGGAGACAATTGGGAAGCCCTGCTAGGAGATTTAACTTTATTCCCCAATTCTCCACTGAAAAAGAAAATGCGAAACTCCATTGAGATGGAAGAATTTTAAAGGCAGATTATGATAAATAAATAGAAAGATAGAGACAAATACAACCATTATTTTTGTATTGTAAGTATAGAGGCAAATCAGAAGAACTCGAGCTGCAGATTGTAACTGAGGAGTGGCAGAAGTAGTAAGAAGAATCCATTAAATTCAACCATAGTTATAGCTTACTTGGAGGGTTAGGGTTAGGGTTAGGCCAAAAGTGTCCAGAGGCCATCCATGGAGCAAACTGACCATGGCACCTCCCCTATCTCCATTCCCCTGACCTACAACCATTGCCATTAGAATCAGTACTTAGACAAAACAGTAGGAGACCACCGATAAAATAAGCACATCGCATCTGGATAGACAGTGACTTGGCTTTGCAATAAGGAGACCAGAAGGAGCAACTCCATCCTATTTCATGAATTTTTCTTACTTCTTATGGTAATTATCCAATCAAAGTGTGGAAAATAATATTTTGGAAGTGGAATTAGGCAGAAGGGAATGTAAAGTGAAAATGTTAATATACAGGAAATGCCCTCAAATGAGCTGCCCTTCACCAAAAAAATTGCATAACCAAGAAATCATATGTACTTTTAGAGGTGGCCAATGAAGTCTCTTATTCAACAGAATTATTAGCAATTATCAACACCTCCCACGTCCCATTGATAGTGTGAGACCTGATGATATCATAAGATACAAGCCCCACTTTCGAGAAAATCTGGCTGTAAGTGGTAGAAATGTACATGTTAAACTGAATAATGAAATTAAAAACTAAGTTATGTACTATATGTGCTCCTTGACAATTTATAGGGAGCTGATAAAAGAAGATTATTCCTGGGGATGCTTAAGAAAGTAAAATCGAGTTACAAAAGATTAAAATAGGAATAAGGATCCTGGTGAGAAAAAAAGTTTAAAATAACTTCCAAACTCCTCTCTGTAACATAGAAAAAGACCAAGAAGAAAAGACAGAAGAAGAAAGCAACCAACACTCATTGCCCACCTGCTATGTAAAGGCTTGGCATTTTCTGTATACTTCCATTTGATTTTAACAGTCATCATCTCTATTTCATAAATGTGAAAACTGCACATACAGATTAAATATCTTGTCCAAAGTTCATAGAGTTTAAATGTCTTGTCCAAGGTCACTTAACTGGTAAATAATAAGTCCAGGAATAAAAGCCTGCAGATGTCTGCCTTTAAAATAACCTCTGCACAATTAAACTTTAAGGCAGGTATTTATTTCGTGTAGGGGCTGACTTGTGCTCACCTATATCCTCCCTCCAAACCCTGTTCTTGATGTTCGTAGCACCATATTTGCCATGAAAACCACAAACAAAAATATCTCCAGACATTGCCAAATGTCCCCTGTGGGGTAAAAATCATGCCCAGTTGAGAACCACTGATTTAAAGACTCCTCACATGATAATAGGCTAAGAATTAGAATACCCTGAACATGAGTTCAGGGGACAGTAAAGATATCAACTTTGATGGATCATTGGATACATTTTTAAAATGTAGAAAATTGTACTAAATAAGTACTTAAGTACAACCACTTAGAAAAGTCAGATTCAGAAAACAGGCAGAAATAGATGAGGTAGGCAGCCAGGCTCAGAGGCCAAAACATTATAAAACTAGTCCAATACTGGATACCTCCCCATCCACAGCCCCACCCCTCCTGGGATAAGAAGTTGGGAGTGCTGCTCTGGGAAGAGGATATTGTTGGACAGCAGGTGGAATTCTCCTCTCCCACCCTCTTTTTGTCACTACCTCTGGATTTAAATCTGATGCAAGTTCATGTGATTGTTAAGTTCTCACGTCTGAGTCTCTTCTAAACGCCTGGATGAACAGGAGGCTATGATCTCCACATTCGGGTTTCTCAGTGACAGGAGAGCTCAGAAGTCTTCTGTTCACAGGAAGAGAAATGAGATGCAGAGCAGTTAGAAACAGAGAGAGAGTAAAGAAAAGACAACTGTCCACCACACATTTTTACCTGAAACTATAGATAACGTTAATCCTTGGGAGAATGGAAGGAGGTAATAAATCATTTTTACAAAAAAAAAAAAAAACTAAAAATCTTCTGATTCCTACACAGGTAAATATTGAAGCAAGCTGAGGAAAGAAAGAGGGCTACCATATCTCATATTGAACTAGTGGAATAGTATGTGCTTTGTTTCCGCTACTATAGACCTTGCTAGAAACAGGGGGCTGCTTGAAAGGAGAGCAGGCTGTCTAGGAAGCTCTTAGTGTGGGGGGAGAGTGAGTGATGGCAGTCCGGATGGTTGAGAGACAGTTTTAGGCCCTTGGGTATTCCCCCTGAGCCCCTCATCCCTGACATCCAAGCCACCTTCTCCCTATCTCCCCAAGCCCTCCTATCACTGCCAGGCAGTTTCAATGCCTGTTAAAACACAATGACTTCACTTCAGGCTTGCATGATGAATATCCAAACAATCTTCAAAGGAATGTAGATTTTTCTCTCATCTACATGTTCCATGAAGTTTATAGCCCAATTTCCTATCCTCTTCTAGGGACAGCTTCAAGAGGGGGAGAACTAAAACCCTCGTCCACTGTGATCTACTAGATGAAGGCTTGTCCAAAAGGAATACATCAAAGAGATGCATTTTCTATTTCTACACCAGTTCTGAAACAACGTGCTAGCTTTATAATCAGTGCTTTCAAGTAAGTTACACCTTGAATGACTCGAGGGAAAAAAGACCCGACCTTGCAGAAGTCCTTTACTTTCAGCCAAATTTCTCTTCTTACCTTTCTCTCTGGTTTCTGCTATACAAGATTGTTCCTACATGTGGCTAGTGGTTCACCTGGTCAGGAAGACTAGTTAGTGCTTCCTTTCCTCTGCTTATAGATACAGAGAACTCTTTCCCTGGAAAGAAATTGTTCTTCTTGTGATAATCAAAAAGTTCTTCTGACTTATTCTATTAAATGTGTCAATGAAGTTGATCGATTAGTTGGTCCTTGAATCTAGATTCCTCCCCCCTCAAAAAATTCTCCTTCCATTAAAAAATAAAAGGAGGAAATAAACTTCTATCTTCTATAGCTTATTGGTAGACTCAGTCCTTTGCTATTTCTAGATTGACCCAATATATATTTGGTTGAACCAACAAAGCTGCATGCTGTTTTTCCCAAATAATTTTCCTCTGTTTTTAAATCAATTATCTGAATGGATTAGGGCATGCAAGAGAGAGAAATGCCTTGTAACACGAATTTGGCTTTACCACTCAAAAACTATGCTCTGTGTGGTTGAAAATTTCCCTTTTTTTCCAGGTAAGTTTAGGGACCAAGTATATTATATAGATTATTTAGGTTGTTTTCAGTTACAAGTAACATAAATCCCAACTCAAACTGACTGAAGTGCTAACAATAACCAAAGGAAATTCCAAGGTAGTACTGACTTCAGAGTCACTTGGTTTAGCAGCTCAAGGACCCGGGATTTTGCTATTCTTCCAGTGCAGCATTCTTGGGATTGGTTTTATTTCCAAGATAGTAGAAAGATAATAGCTCAAGATAATCAGTGTAGACATGACATAATCCAGAGGATAAGGTCATGTCTCATTGCGGTCTTCTTGATAAGTGAAGAAACTTTTCCTAGATGTTCCCCAAGAGAATTTTCTTTAAATCTTAATAGTCAGAATTGGATCCTATACCCCAACAGCTAGATTAGTGGTTCACGGATTAAATAATAACAGTAAGGGACATTTTAGTTGTCACAGAGACTAGATGACTTCATTGATGTTTAGCAGAAAATATCTAGACTTCTACATACCCAGCAATGCCCTGACAGCCTTATATGCATGCATCAGCTCACTAAATCCTTACAATAACTTTGTAAGGAAAGTACTATTGTTATTCTTGTTTTACAGATGGGGGAAATAGGGCGCAAGGAGGAGAAAAAACTTGTCTGCTCTACAGAATGATAGGCTAGGCTGGAGTCTAGGTTTCAATTCTACCATGCACTATGACATTGAGGAAGTCAAGCCCCTCTTTGGGTCTCAGTTTTAGAAAATATTAAAATCAGTTAGGTTGACAAGATGACCTTTAAAGACCCTCCATTTATGTTGCTTATATATGTTTTATTGCTTAAACCTTAATCCTTATAATACCATCCTCTATAATCCTTGTTATAATCACGTACTGGGATTACACCAACACTAGCAAAAACTGAATAAAGGCTTATTATAAGCCAATGTCTGTGGAAAGTACCTAAATTTTATTTTATTTATTCTTCACAATTGATAAATAGAATACAGGAGGAATGGTGCTGCCAGTTCCCTTAACTGGTCTGAAAGCATCCACTTTCTCCTTTTCAGAATGCTTCCTCTCGGAGTGTTCCTTTTAGGAATTCAGATGCCACACAATGAGGTGGCCCAAGCAGTGATGAGGAGGATAACCAAGGACCCCCGATCTCTAGCTTTAAGTTCCACCTGGCCTCCATATGACCCAAGCTGATACCACCATGGAAAGCAAACTTTTGTGGTCCTTTGTTTCTCCATAATAAATAACTATAATAGTTACTAACTGAAGCTTTAAAAGGTTTAATTAATTGTAGATCACACACCAAAGAAATGATGGAATAAATATCTGAAGAGTTCTGTCAAATTCCAGAATCCATACTTGAAAACACAATACCAAACCACCTCTCACCTCAATGCCAAATTATCAGTCCTATCTTTCTGCAGCATTTGAATTTGCACAATATTTTCTATTATGAAGAGAGCTCCTAAGCTTACATGGACATTACAGAAATATGCTCTCTTAAATTCTAAAATTCCAGAGGTATTCAACAAATAATGTGCATGAAAGATTCCCTGAGATACTTCACATGGATTCCAAATGAAGAGCCAGAAACCTGAAGGAACTTCTCTCAGTGGGATTCTTTAATTTCCTAAAGCCTGAGGCAGTTACATGCAGCCTTTAAATTCTCTTGTCCATCTTGCCAACAACGCCTTAGACACCTGTGTATTAAATTACTGCAATATTGCTTTCAATGTGCAGTTAGCATTTCCAAATTTTTATCATCTAGAAAAAGGCACCAATATATCGTGACTAAGTTCCAAGCAGATGGTGCCAAATTCTATTTACCTGATACTTCTTTTTTTTCTTTTATGAAGCTACAGTAAAATACATTCCGCAAATGCAGCATAATAAAATAATTGGAGGAAGAAAATAAAGCAAATGAGCTAACACAGCAAAAATGAAGATCCTCAGTACTTTACATTGAAACAAGCTGAGACAGTGATTTAGATAGGCCAGCATATCCTGTCCTTTTGTGCTGCACCCCCATGCCAGCTCCACACTAAGTACCCAGTGGATATTGAAATGTAGTTTGAATAAAGATTGAATGGCATTTTTTTCTGTAGATGATTGCTAAAGATTAGGGTGAATGGAAAATGTACTGGAGTGTGAAGTGAGGTTGGGAAATTAAGCAGGTAGCCAAATGTAAATGCATCACACTTCTTAAGTGAAATCAGTCAAAGTCACTATAGTATAATAAATAGTATGTCTGCTTAACGTGTTTTACTAATGGTATTCCTAGCCTTTTGCTAATTTAAAGGTAAAAAGTCTGCTTGTGGTTTTCATATTACTTTAGACAGTAATAATGACAGCAATAATATACACTCATGTAGTGCTTTATGATTTACAATGTGCAATTATATATGACAATTGATTGATCCTTAGCACAGCCTCTAAATAAGTACTGTTAAAGGCAAGTTTATAAAGATAAATGTCAAACCAGTAGATAGCCCATAACTTCTGGATGAAATCTTTGACTCCTGTTTTTTTTTGGTTTGTTTGTTTTTTAGAAAAAGGAAGGGTTAGTGATTTTTTAAAAAAATGTTTAATGTATTTTTAAGATGTACACCTACTATAATCTGGTGTTACTGGTCATGTAAAATAGATAAGCTTTTTTTTTATTGAAAACAACTTAAGGCTGGCTTGTGCCTATAATCCTAGTACTCTGGGAGGTGGAGGCAGGTGGATTCCTTGAGCTCAGGAGTTCTAGACCAACCTAAGCAAGAGTGGAGCCCCATCTCTACTAAAAATACAAAAACTAGCTGGACATTGTGCCAGGTGCCAATAGTCCCAGATACTAGGGAGGCTGAGGCAAGAGAATCTCTAGAGCCTGAGGTTGCAATGAGCTATAGTGCCATGGCACTCTACCCAGGGTGACAGAGTGACACTATCTAAAGAAAAAAAAAGAAAAAAAGAAAAAATTCTTAAAATATTCTTCATAGAGCAATGAGGAAATTATTCAAAGAGTTGTTGTTATGTAATATCTGCTCATCCAGCTCTTTCTTTAATGGAGTCCAATGTTCCAAAGAAAGTAGATGTCATCTTGGAGCCAGTTCAAATAACAGCTGTTACCATTACGGCCATCTCTTGACATGTCCACCTATAGCCATTTTTCTAGGCCCTTTCTGTAACTTCACTTTTTAAATTCAATTTATTTCTTTTCATTGAGGTATGTGGGTTATTGCAAAAGTTTTGAGATACGCAGATATCAACAAATGTAAAACTGTGTAGACAGAAACTAATGCAGTCCTCGGAGCAACATTGATAAGTCCAGCAAGTTGAAATTTGCATGGGATCAGAAAAGGTGCTATTGACTGAGTTTTTTGGAAGTGAAATAACAGACCATAGCACAGTCTGGCTCAAAATTTTTGTAGAGACCCAGTTACAATTAACATGGAGTAAAATTTGCAAATTTTAAATATAATTATTCTATCATGCCAGAAAGCTGCTTTTTTCCCTTTCAAGGCAAACCACTCTGGAGACGAACCAACTTTCTGTTATTTTTAACCAAATACTTGTTTTGCCTGTCTTAGAAGTTTATATAAGTGTATTATTGTGTGTGTGGTGGATGCACACCTCACTTCTTTTCCTCAGCATAATATTTTTGAGACTCATATACACTGTTCTATGTATAATTGTTTTTTCATATTACTACATACCATCCCACGTATGAATGCACCTGTTTCTTTATCCAGTCCCCTGTTGGTGGACATTTAGATTTGTTTTTTGTTTTTGCCTTATTTTAAGCACTAAGTTTTTAGTTCCTACAATGGATCCATATGTTAAGAAATCTGTCAGCAAATGGACATTTTGCTTTGTGGTTATATGTGCATGTGCCCATTAAGGTGGAATTGACTTTGTGAATCCATGTAAGAACATTAAATACTTTGAAATATTTTAAAATATGAAATCAGTGGGTCTGGCTCCCAGACTTCATGGTTGTGGAGAAGACAAAAGGGAATGGGGAGGTGGGGAAATAGTTTGCTAAAGGGGTCCCACAGAACTTGAAAGGCCTATTGTCTCGAGTAAATGGTAGGTGGTATCTTCACAAGAAGGAGACATAAATTCAGCTCTAGCTGTCAATGCAGTGTACTAGCTCTGTGTACAGCACTTTGGCTGTTGAAATGCTTCTGCAGTACTCACCAGTAAAATTCTGGCATCATGTGTGTAAACAGACCAGTGATTCCAATCATTTAAAATCCTGGTTTCAACAGCCTTTCTCCCTGCCACTAAGGCACTTGGGCTCATCATGGTTCGCCTATTAAAGCACAGTACTAAAGCCTCTCAGCCTTGCCTATGCAGCTAATTCTACCTTCAGGGATGCAGCAAATGAGTCAATTAACATTCTGTAGCATGCATTTATCTAGCACCGGCTGTGTGCCAAATACCACAAAGTGCTTGCTGGGTTTCTTAACAAGTTGCAGAGAGGAAGTTTGATGCAGCAAGTTAGAGAACACTGAGGTTGATGTTGGGAAGTCAGCTCTAGTCCTGCTCTTTCCCTTAACTATTTCTGAGACCTTGGATAATCTATTTCAACCCGACTTGGACAACTCACTTCAACCTGAAATCTCAGTTATTTGCTAACATATGGGAGCTTCTCACTTTCCAAGTCAAAAACCAAGCTGTGCAAACAAGTGTAAATATCTAAATTTTTCTACCATGCAACTACTTGGGTCCAAGATTCCTCAGAATGGCTCAGAATGGTTAATAGGTTTAACCTCAATGAATTTAGATAATTTTACATATGAACGAATTTTTTAGCTAATTTAAGATCCTTCTCATTTCTTCCTAGAGCTGTCACTGCAGGTTTATATCATACTCATGAGGGAAAAACAAACTCTTAGTCAACATCACTTATCCATTTACTATCCACTCTAGAAAGCTCCTTATTCTACTTTCTGGAACCAAGCTCTGGTTCTTCCTGCAGCCTTTTCAGCTGAAGGAACTCAGGAAATTTCACCCCAAAATATGACTGCCTATTATAACAAATATTTTGAATTGAAGGCCATTCAAGGTCAAGAAATACTGGAAGAGGCTTTCCCCCATCTGCATAAACCATTGACTTCCCTCCCCCTTGCTGTTATTTTAACGTATTGCAGGAATGAAGCAAGCAGACCTGGCCCAAATCATTTAAGTCATATATACCTGTCCCTTAGGTTGATTTGCAAGTTCCGCCCCCCCATCCATTTGTTCTCCCTAGCAACCTCTTTCCTAGCAACACTTTCCCAATTCTACTCAATTTCCTCCCCTTCTAAAAGAACGTATTAAAATATCTAAACTCCTTTGGAAAATAGGGTTATCACTCTGTGATTTCTCCCCATGCACAAAGTAAACAAATCCTTTCTCTTATTAATCTGCCTTAATTGTGAGTGGTCTTTCAGCAAACTTTAGAGAAAAGGGACAAGTTTTCCCTCACCCCTACACAGCCAGTGACAACAGTAGCTGTCCAGGCCTTGGTTGTTTCCACCTGAAAAAGGATGCCTCTTAAACAGTCCTTGCTGTGGACCTCAGAAGATCCTTAGCTGAATTTCTGTTAGATCTGTGCTGTGGTCTGATGCTTTCCCTGCACCATCCTATTTTCTCCACCTTTATCATTCACAGGTATTACCTTCAATGAACCTCTTGTACTCAGGGCTCAGTGTCACATCTCACAGAACCCAAATTGACTCAGATATAAAAATACATTAGGTAATCAATAAAACAATACTGTTCCAAGTAGCAGAGTATTGGCATAGCCTAATGTTCAATAAAATTCCCATTGCTCCTGATATTCTCTTATCGCTCTCTCATTCCTTCCTGGAAAATACATGAGTGAAAAGCAAGTGCATACCCAAGTAAATCTCTCCAGTTGGCAAATGTCCAAATGTAAAGGTTTAATTATTCCTGCACCTCTTCCTGCCTTCCCACTGGTCATCCTCATTAACAACAACAACAACAAAGAAAAATTGCATAAAAATTACTTTGCAAAGCCAGAGCTAACCTCAAAGCAATAGTTCTATTTGACGAGAGTCCTGTTTTATTTTAACTATCCTTTCAAAACTAGGGAAAGTAAATAAATCAAAGTAAATTGGAAGTTGTTAAAACTGCTGGTTTGGCAAAGACATCGTAAACACCACCTTAGTTATACAGGAAGCAGAAGCCAGAAAGTGGTAACTTTTATGTATGTGAACCTCTGTATTCATAGGTTCTGCATGAGTGGATTCAACCAACCATTGATTGAAAATATATTTTTTAAAGTACAACAATAAAAACCAATATAAACACAAAATACAGTATAACAACTGTTTACGTAGTATTTACTTTGTTTTAAGCTTTATAAGTAATCTAGGGTTGATTTAAAATATATTGGAAGATGTGTGGATTTGTGGATTTCCTCATCTGTGGGAGTTGTTAGAACCAACTCTCTGTGGATAAAAAGGGACGGCTGTATTTTCTTTTAATGAAAAATTCCACCAGTATAGCTATCACGTTTGTTTGTTTCCTACTCAATACCTCGCTTGGAACTCAAGCAATATTTTATTGAATAAATGCCTTTCAAACATAAAAAAGATAATGAAATGACAGAATTCCTCAACCTAATCAACTAAATTATTCACTAGACCTAGACTTAAAAGATATGTGACTGTCCTCCAAAATCAAATCCCTTTTAGAAAGACATGCTATGCTGGGAGATAGCATACATACCTCACTAATTCTGTTTCATATAACCTAGAAGAACTGAGGAGGAATTCATTAGTCCTGACTTCAGAAGAAAGCCAAGCTTGGAGCTCTAACTTTCTCTCCTACAACCAGAAATGGTTTTCTTTTCTCAGGCATTTCAGTTAGAGAGAAGACTGGTGGGTTGTTAACAGAAAGTAGAGATCATGTTGGTTTGGCTGGGATGCATCCAAGAATGGTTTTTGTTTTTTGTTTTTTTTCAATCTTCAAAACAAACATGTGCCAGTATTGTTGAGGGTCAGGGTTCCCAATTCCCTAAACCCAGTTGACCCGGACTGATTACTCAGCTGAGCTAGAAAGTTCAAATGAGGCAGGGATGTAACCAAAAGTAAAAGTAAGTGGAAACTGAAAATAAAACTGGAGCAGCACAGGCAGTGTAGATAGAAGGTAAAAGTTAGCTACATAAGTTTCAGGGTAACAGAGGTTTTATTTAGAAAGAACAAAGAGAAAGTTTAGAGCACTTCCAGAGAGTTGGAAGCACTCCCATGAAGGAGAGAAGGTGAAAGAGACAGAAATGCAAAGGCCTGCAGGGGTATAAATACTTTCTCTGTTTGAAGTTGATTGCAAGTCTTTCATTGGCTTCTCTGTGCCTCCTGGCAGTATTGTCCTTTTGTATTGGTCATTGTTTACCTAGGTTCCTTCACACCCACATTCTTATGGGTCCTTCAGACTTCCTGGTAGATGAGGCCAGGTTTTCCTCCTGCCCTGTCCCCCCACCTTGAAGCCCCTTTCTCAGTGTTCCTTGTCAAGTACCACTGCTAAGAAGTCGGTGGGCAAAGGCTCCAGGTGGGAAAATGATTGACAAAAGTCCTAAAGACCAAAATAGGAAGAGTTTTTAAAAAAATCAGGAAGGAACTACATATATCCTAAAGTAGAGGCCAAAAATAAGTTAAAATAAAAGAGCAAAATGGTTCTCGAAATACTGAGGTTGTCCAAAAATTCTTATCATCTGTGAACTATCATAGGCTTAATATATGAGTTTTTTGTTCATTTGTTTGTTTGAGACATAGGGTAGAGGGCTGTAGTGTCATAACCATAGCAACCTCCAACTCTTGGGCTCAAGCCTTGCTGCAGCCTCCTGAGTAGAGCTGGGACTATACACCACAGCTATAGTCCCGGCCGCCGGCCACAACATCAGCTATTTTTAGAGGAAAAAAAAAAAAAATAGTTCTCTTTTGCTCAGGCTGGTCTCAAACTCTTGAGCTCAAGCAATCCACCTGGCTGGGACTCCCTGAGTGCTGGGATTATAGGCATGAGCCACTGCACCCAGCTTCCTAGGCTTGATATATATTATATAATATTTCAGTTTAATAGATATGTAAATAGAATTTTGTGTTTTAAGACAGATTGCAAGGACAGGCATGTGAGAGAAAACACTTCGGTATAGAAACAAGTTCAGATGCACTGAGAAAAAGTGATTGAGACTCTGCAGGGTACAACCAATACAGATGAAATTTGCATGCCATAATTGCAAGGTTCATAGTAGGTTCTCTATGCATATTTTAAAGATATAACGGATACAGATATGAAACAGATTTTATAACAGATATTATGTTGAGTCAATGAAGATTTTTGCTACCTTAAATACTTTACAAATCTCTGCTGCAAAAGCATAAAGTAGTTCATAAAATGTTAAGATCCAAAATGATTTCACCATGGGCATCACCACTGTAAATCCCATAGCACCAACCAAGCTCAAAACACTCACCGAGATGTAAAAGTTATATGAGTATAACTTTGTTATATGAGTATGAGAAATTAAAGGCTTACTTTATCTCACACCTTATACTAGGTGCTACTGTGGCATGGAAGGAGAGTTGAGGATAAAGAGAAGAAGGGGTTTAAGGAAATAATAAATTCTCTTAGTTTATGCCCTTAGAAGTTTACTATCTAGTTTTAGAAATTTCACATATGGGAAAAGGGTTTCTTAATAAATAGAGAAGGGAAAAGGGATGACAAACAAATTCTGTTACTTGAAAACAGATTTCCCTTCCAATGGTCTACATTAGGATTCTTTAGCTATATACATCTATATAGTTTCAACTTGAAACATTTTAGCTGTGTTCTTGTCACTCTTTCTTTGGAATCTCTCGAATTCTATGTCAGACAGAGCAGTGTTGACAAAAAAGAAGTCATACTCAGTCAAATAATTTAAAGAGATTTATTCTGAGCCAAATTGACTAAAAGTGGTGGGGTTACAGTTTGGTTTTATACATTTTAGGGAGATAGGGATTGCAGGTGCAGTCATAAATCAATACATGGAAAACATGTTGGTTTGACCCAAAAAGGTGGGACGTCTGAAAGCAAGGAGCACATAGGATATAGGTGGATTTAATGATTTTCCAGCTCACACTTGGCTGAAAGAGTTAGACTTTTCCTAAAATACCAGGAGTCAGAAAGAGATGCTTAAGATAAAGGTTCTGTTAATTAGATACTAGAGTAGTTTGTTATGTATATAGGACCTGCAGGCAGGTCTTGAATATATTGCCTTAGGCCAGTTGTGAGTCAGAAAGGACATCTCTAAGAAGGGGAGGGGCATGCGGAAACATGTCTGATATCCTTTCTCTGGGCTACTACTCAGTTTCAGGGATCCCTTTGGCCAAAAGGAGGTCGAGTCAATCAGTCACAGGGTGGAGAGCCCCAAGATGTTATTTTATTTCGCAGAAGAAAGTAAAAACAAGGTTTTTAGAGTCTTAGCCAGAATTTGGAGGTTCTCCTAATCTTCCTCTAATTTTTTTAATGTTGTAGAAGTAGAAAAGTGATCTCAACTATTCTCTAGTAAGCTACTTCATCCATCTCTATTCTTTTCATAGTTATAATATATGCTTCTTATATTATACACAATGATATGTAAGTAACACGTGGCATATAATTTATAACTTTGGTTATATGGCCAATTATTAAGGTAATTTGGCCTACTAAGACATTTGAAAGAAGCAAGCAATCCAACAAGGGACTGGGTATTCCTGAACCTCCAAAAATGATTCTTCTGTCAGTAGGATCTTTCTTCTATTCTAAACTTATAACAAGATGCATTTTCATTACATAACCTTAAAACAGCAAATTCAGCTTTCCTGAATGAGTGGAATCACATTGCTTCTTTTGTACTGTGATTTCCTCTTGCCTGCAGACCGGGTGATCCTCTTCAGCCTCTTCTTGAGTGCCTTGATGAGTAAATTAAAGAGTAAATTGAGTGGTTGTCTTATTTGATTTCTTCAGGAATTAGTGTAATGACAGATAAGCTATCTAAATGTGCAAATTGCTTTAAAAAGAGATTTATTTTTCTAAGGACTCTAGTCTTTGGATCACTCTTTCTGATATCACTGACCACACCTCTGACTATGGTTCAGAAAGTATAAGTGATGAATTATTGCCACAGTTAAAAAGTGTCCAAAATGAAATCACCAGGGAGAAGCCAAAAATGCCCTTCACTTCAATGTCAATTATGGATGTGCCTTAGATCACATTAAAGCAACTATTTTTGTTTCCCTCCTGGATAAGAAGCTATTTGAAAGGGTATTTTCTCCTGTATTTTACTCTCTGGAAATTGTTTTTGTCTTTTCCTATCCTCCATGCCATGCCCTCTATAGCAGTCAGTAAAATACAGTTGTCCATCAGTATCCACAGGGCATTGGTTTCAGAATCCCCTGAGAATACCAACATCTGTGGATGTTCAAGTCCCTTCTATAAAATGGTATGTATTTGCATAAACTTACTCTTAACCTCTCATGCACTTAAATTATCTCTAGATTATTTGTAATGCCTAATACAATTTAAACACTATTTAATAGTTGTCCTGCTATATTTTTAATGTATTGCTTTTTTAACGTTGCATTCTTTTCAAATTATTTTTGAATATTTTTTGATGTTAGTTAACTCCAAGGACACAGTACCTATGGATACAAAAGGCCAATTGTATAAGCAATTGTTGTTTAGTATTTTGTCAACTAGAATCATCTTGAGCAAATACTGAAAATTAAAACACATGGAAAGGTTTGGTAGAAAGAAATTGAAGAAATATGGTGACACATAATGAGAAGTAAAGCAAAATCTCAAGTGCTAAAAAGTCCCCCCATGACTTCTATTTATTCCTTATTATGAAATCTGTGCTCCTTTTCACAAATATATTTTAATTAACATTCAACTGTGAGGCTAAAGACAAAAATTCTTCTTGGCTCTGGGAAAGTTTCCTAAAAAGTCAAGTTGTTTGTGGGAGGTAAATAAGTTGCTCTCTCTATGGGCCCCCCAATTCAGAGTAAAGCATATAGGCAGGCCATCCCTGAGGCTTCTCCCAGATCACCAAAGAAAGAAAAGAGGTAGCCCCATTAGGGGAATATCAACATGATTATCTGTGTTTCAAGGATCAGCAGAACAGGTTGATTAAGACCTCTGGACTCCTGATCAGCAGTTTAGATTGGGGAGGTTTCTGCACTGTAAGGAAGAAAAATGCTCTCCCTCTTTTCTAAATATACAGTATCAGACCATTCCAGACATTCCTTTATGCTATGTTCCATATTATCCCACCTTCCTGGGAGCAGAGGATTCTCTCTAATCCCATTTTTGAACATAAGAAAATACTCCTGAGAGATTGGATGAGTTCTGCATTGTCTCAATCTGCCACTTGGTGCATGAGACAATGTATGCCTCTCCAGTCTTCTCAGACTTTTTGCATTAAGTTGGTGTGATGACTCCTTCTTCCTTCTGTGCCATCTCTCCTGTCATCTCCCAGCCTGGGTCAGGGTCTCCTCAGAATTCTGACAATTATTAAAAGAAAGTCTATCAAATTTATTTAATATATATACACAGGAACCCCCAGAAAATGGGGATTTAACTCCCCAATGGGGGTTAGGAGCTAAAAGGCCTTTCTGGTTAAATGGGTTATTGGAGGGGAAAAAGAAGAATTCTGTCAGGAGGTAACAAAGGAGCACCAGGGAGGATGAATAGGTGGGAAAGGAAAATTAACTGGTAAATGTTCCTTTTGCAGACTCAAATGAGTCTGAGAGAAAGGACATTATCTTCTCAAAGAGTTGTTCAAGTATGGTCACAGCCTTGAACTGCGAAGGGAAAGGAAGAAAAGGGCAAGTGTTCTCCTCAATGGGTCTGGATCTCAGGCAGAAAAAGAAATTGCAACAATTGTGGATTTGGGGATCATCTGTGATGAGGGAGGTATGGGAAGGTCAGAGAGACCCTGAGGCTTATTCAGTCTAGAAGGCCCAAAAAATCATGTTTAGGGGTAACAATATTTCTAATTTTATTCAAACACCAGGGTCAATAAGTCACTGAGGAACAACAAAGATTAATCAATAATGAGAAGTGAACATGGTTTTCAACTAAAATCTATAGTATTTAGCAGTTTTTTGAAGGCAAAAAGTTATGGAGACTTCCAGAAGACACTGAGGCTCACTTCACCTGACCATGATGGATCTGATTCCTAGGAAGATAAGGCTAGTCCAGTTGTTACCAGAATTTCTATGCTGGGTTTTGGTCTCAGGAAATCAAAGAATGAATTCATGGTTGATAAGTAAGTAAAAAGAAAAGATTTTATTATTGATATTATAGATAAAAGAAATAAAGAGAAAAGTCTCCAGTGCAGCTCAAAGGGTCCCCCAGTGGGTTGCTGATTTTGGCCCTCTATCTAGCGCTTTATATGCAGTTCCTAATCATCTCTCCTTCCCTGCAGGTAGCAGGGTTTGGGAAATGGAATGTATGTCCATAATATACATCACAGCTGCTGGTGTCAAAGGTCTGTGGGCAGAAGTTAATTTCAAAACTGCCATTGTGCAGGAATGTAGTCATGTTTGGGATATTCCACCCTTCCTGGGGAGTGGTGGCTTAGACGATTGATTGATTGATTGAACTGGTTTACGAGCCTGCTTATGCCCAGAAAATGGAGTCTGTGTCTCAACCTGAGTGGAGGGAACTGGCATCACCATCACTCCTGTTATAGAAGAGAAAATAAAAACAAAGTTAGATAATTAATATTTAAGTGGTGGCCTGCACCGAGTTTTCTGAGGGCTCTCAAAAAAATAAAAGCCCAGAATATTTTTAGAGAGTATAATTCTAGATCCCTTCTTTGCTCAAAAATTGGACTAATTTTTGTTTCACATTATTATGAAAACTGTTACCTTTTAAATAGTTCAACACTCCATTAAATCAAGACATTCCTTTTCTTGAGACAGAGTCTCACGATGTTACACTGGGTAGAGTGCTGTGGTATCACAACTCACAGCAACCTCAAATTCTTGGGCTTAAGCGATTCTCTTGCCTCAGCTCCCAAGTAGGTGAGACTACAGGCACCTGCCACAATGCCTGGCTATTTTTTGGTAATAGTTAACATTGTTGTTTGTCCGGCAAAGGTTGGATTAGAACCCGCCAGCTCCAATGTATGTGGTTGGTGCCCTAGCCACTTGAGCTATCGGTGCAGAGCCAAATCAAGACATTCTTCATAACACATTCAAATTTCTTCATATTTTAAACCCAGTGGGCATATAACTAAGGGCCAAACAACCAGAATTTCAAAATTTAGAAAAAAAAATAATTACAACTAGCCTTAAATAATTAAATAAAAATAATTACAACTAGCAACAAAGTGAAACTCTGTCTCTAAAAATAAAATAAAAAAAAAATAAAGTCTAGCTAGGGCCCTGCTGTCTGTCATGTTGCCTTGTAATGAATGTTTCCACCTCCTTCTCTAACCTTTACCCTGCCATTAGTGTATTTTACAGTAAATAAGTGGAACCACAGCCCTTAAGTCCTGCTGATACAAAGTCCTTTTGTCTTAATTGTACAAAAACATCTACTCTAGACCATATTAGTCATGAGGTGAGGTCAAATTAATTCAGAAATCCGAGACTAATGATTTTTGTTTTGTCTTGCTTTCCAAAGAGCAAATCAAAGAAAAATACAGTGGAAAGGAAGAAGTGGCCTGCCATCATATGCTTTGGTTTATCCTGTTTTAATTATTAAGGACTACTTCCGGAGATGTAATTTTCCCCCAAACCAGTGTAACATGTCTTAGGAGTCTTGGGTTGGTAGGAATCTAATTCTGGTCCCTTTTTGGGAATGAGTTGGACACCATACAGGCATAGAAAGAAAGATGTAAGAAATCTTTGCTTCTGAGATTTTTCTTTTTTAATGATTCCCAACTTACTGTTTACTGTCTTTAGCTAGGAATCCAATACTTTTCTGCACAGAAATAAGATTATTTCATTACTGCTTCTATAGCCAATTCACAGTTTTTGGTAATTCATTGATCTTTATGAATTAAGACTTTACATTGTCTCATTTTAATTTTTAAGCCTATCTTTCATCTCTAAAACTTTCCTGTTCTACTTGTCTGTACTTGGAGACAAACTGATTGCTGTGATCATGCCCAAAACAACTTGGCTTGAGAGAGGTAGGCCTTATTTTTGTCAGCCTAACAGTATACCATGTATATGCTCTTTGGAGCATTTAAGTTTTTAAAGTTGAATAAATGAAGGTCAAGAATGTTGTTAAAAAAAAGGGGGGGGGCTTTTTAAAAAGGGGAGTTTCAGTGGTTAGGCTGGAGTCTACATGACCAGTGTCACATATTCTGGCTTCAGGCTATTGTTGTTTAACTATAATTATCATTTCCATGATGACCTCATGATCCTTATCCAGATGATTCTGTTGAGCCAACTCAACAGTGGTTGAAGATACTAGAAAACAAACAGCTAAGAACATTTTTATGCCCCTTTGATTACTGGCCTCAGGCAGGTACATGGGTTTTAATTTCCAAACAGGGTAGGGGACATCGGTTAAAGAAACAACTGATAAAACATTTTATTGTCCTTTTTGGGACTTTTACCTCTGTTACACAAACCTAAATATTAAAAATAAGCAAAATTATTTTCCTAAAAGGTACATTAATATGTAAGGGATAAATTTATTCACCCCATGTACATTAATTTGAAAGTGTAGGAAAGTTAAATTGTTGTTTATTGAAATATATTTCATTAAAATTGCCCCCAGCTGATATGGTAAAGCAAAAGAAAAAAAAGGGTTTTCTATTTGGACTTCATTTGAGAATCATCCAGGGTTTCTAAAAAAATTTGTGATGACCTCTATCATACTAAATCAGGACCACAGCATCTACCTAATCTGCCTTCATCAAGTATTAGAGAAATCAGACTACAATTCAAAGTACACCTTGTGTAGTCACCATAGAGATTCACAGGCATCTAAGCCTTGGAAACCAAAATACCAAAGAGAAAGAAACTCCAAGAGGTAAGTTGATACTCTGCATGTTTCTGTTTTCTTTGGGGCATGTACTGATTAATTGGGCAGGAACAAGAGCCTGAGAATACAAGTAAACAAATGATACAACGTGGTAGAAAAATCAGCAAGGCATTGTGATCTCTCAGGAATGGAGATAAAAATTAGATTTAGGACTAGTAAGGCAGCTGGAACCAGAGGGACCAAGATCCCAGAGAAAGAGAGTACAAAGTAGTGGTACCTTCTGTGCCCCCTCCCCCCCAAAATAACATCAACTGAATTCTCAAGTTGTTCAGACCAAGAAGTAAAAATCCATGTAAAAATCTAAGAAATGCAAAGAGGAGTTTCTGACAGTCTCATAGTACTGGTTGATGAAAAATAGAAATTTGGGATTTGTTTCCCAAATAGTCCTCAGCCTCTCCACTAAAAATCCTAGAGAGACACACCTTAACACTAAAAGGATATCATAAGTAAACTGAGCCTTACAAAAACCTAAATCTGAGCTAGTTGCATTCTTGACTGATTTTCTTTCTTTCTTTCTCTTTCTTTCTTTCTTTCTTTCTTTCTTTCTTTCTTTCTTTCTTTCTTTCTTTCTTTCTTTCTTTCTTTCTTTCTTTCTCTCTTTCTCTCTCTCTCTCTCTCTCTCTCTCTCTCTCTCTTTCTTTCTTTCTGTCTTCTCTTTCTTTCTTCCTCATTCTTTATTTATTTTTCTTGCACTGTACTTTAATCTGGTTCACAAATTCTCCCATCTGTTTTTTTTTTCTTTTAATTCTCTACTCTGTTCCTTAGATCTATCCTTATTTTCCTTTTCCCAGTCAATAATGATGTGATCTGGGGCCTAGCATTCAAGAGGTAAAAGTGACAGGCTAAGTCTGTCTCATTCTAGTTATGCAATCTCTGTCAAGTTACTTAAATCCCCAGTTTTAATAAAATGGAGATAATAATAAAACTCTCACAGTGTTGTTCATGTTAATGTGTGTACAGTGTCTAGCACAGTGGGTACTGCTAGGCTCTCAACAGAGAGAAAGAGTAAAAGAGATTGTATCAATAAACACATTGTGAATAATGTTCAACTGCATAGTAACAAAGAAATACAGTAGATTACTTTCTACCAGCCATATGGAGAAAGATAAAAGAGGGCTGTTATGCCTAAAATCCTGACTTTTTTAGATATAAACAAGAAATATGTAGACCCTTATTTGGAAGAATATAATAATCTATGTGTTGAGGCAAAAGTAAGAGGCAAGAACTGTAAATAATTGTCTTAAATAATCCACAGTCATTTCATTGACAAACTGTCCCAATGACCCAATTTTACTCTATTAATATTATATGTGATTTGAAGCCTGTACCCACTATTCAAACCATTAATTTGAGTTTAATCTGAGTTATATCAGAAAATAGGTATTGTGTCTCCTGTGTGCCCAGTTCTGAGATATTTATTAAACAAACCTAGAAAATAAAATAGCTATTCTTAGAAAATACATAAACGTATTGGGAACTCAACACATCATATTAGAGCGTAGAAGGCTGCTTTCTACAAAGAGTGAAAGCCTAAGCCTAGAGATTAGAGGCCAGTTGCCAGATATGGGCTAAGCAGTTTACAATTACAGCCAAGAAAAATCGATAGAGACTAGTCAGAAAGAGCTTCGTGTATAAAGTGGAGTCTACTTCAGTGTCTACAAACAAGTCCTTGTGCTTCCACTGGCCTTGAAATAAACCAAGATATAAGCTGAACATCTACTACCAGAAGTCCCAGGAACCTATAGAGATAAAGTGAATGAGGAAACGGTGTTTGTAAAAACATTACAAAGTCCCACCAGAGTAATCATTTCAGCTAGAATTGACCTCAAGTCCTCTCCAACTCTGCAACTAAAAATATGTTCTCTGCTGGAACAATCAATGTAGGTCACTGGACCTTCTGCAGCTGTGGATGGAGCATCCCTCTCTGATCTATACCCTGTTTGTGGCTGTCATATGTCACCTTTCCCACGAAGAAAATGCTAAGGCCAAGTTTAGTGTGTAACACATTATTGGGAAGTGCTGTTAGGCTCCATACCTGCAGAAAGAAGGGGAAAATATAGCTGGACAAAAGAAAAGGAGTGTCAGTGCAATGTCCACGGAGGCCTCAGCCAACTCTACTGGGATTTGCAAAGCTGAAAGACCTTTTAGAGTTGCCTTGAGTTAAGGGGACAGTGCCAGTATTTTATATCCCTTGTAGATCAGCCATTGGATGTAGGTCACTCTAGAAATACAATGACACATTGTGGAGGTGGCTTCTCAGCAAAATCATATTTTTCAGAGCGCTGACAGCTAAAGTCTTTCTCCCAGCAGAGGGGGGGAAAATCTTCCCATTCTGCAGTGGAAAGCTGGATGGTACAGTCTAGTGCCCACTGTGTAGCCCATGTCATTAATGCTGCATTATCCCAGTACCCCTGTAAGCTTCCAGCACAGAGTTCTGCTGTCATCTCTGTGCTCATTTGATGCTGCTGCTTAAAGACCCCAAACTATACCCACCACTGGATGGAGAGTCCAGGACATGAGAAGCATTAGCATAATGTCACACTCAAGGATTCTGGAGTCAAGGCACCTCTGGTCACAACCTGGTTTGTGTGGGTTGTTGGAATTGTTTTCTTCTCCATACCAAGACTGAAGCAGCCACCTGACTGCTTCTTTTTATGATCATTATTCCTGAAGGAAGTAGAAACTCAGAAAAACCTCCCATCCACTTAGCATAAAGGACATCACTGCAGTGTGAAGGCCAACACTATAGCCATGAGACAAGCAGAGCTGTTAGGTATTCTCCTGTGAGTAGCTGGAAAACTCAGGAGCAGAATGAATCTTAATCTGGAAAACAGAGTCAAAAAGACAGACCTCCTATAGAAGAATGTATTGCCCACAGCTATGTGTTTCAGATTTCAATGTGGCATGCTGGACATCTGATGTTAAAGGGGCTACTGGCCTTATGGAGACAGGCCCCTTGCAAGGAAAGGAAGGGCCTGATCTGGTATTTTTCTCTGTATAGCGTAATGAGGAAATTCTCTGCTTCAGAATTAGAAGTGAAGGCTGTGATGTATTGTTAGCTACTCTGCCTCTCAACCTCAGTTTTCTGTTTGGCAAATGGGGAGAAACATCATTATCTTATAGAATTTGTGTGCATAGCTAAGGAAAGCATGTAAAGAAATAATGCTCCCATATAGTAACTGGCAGATGGTGATCGTCAGAGGGCAGTAGCTCTGATTACCACTTCATATGGAACCTGTCTCCAAGGAGCATGGCAGATATCCTGTAATCAAGAACGTTTATCTTTCTTCTAGGCTGCATCTATTGGTTTTTTTTGTCTCACTATGGAAATAGATGTTTGAAACATTTAGGTTTTCTGTGTGGCTCTGGAAGAAAATCAAAGTCAGTCAGAACTCAAGTTTAGGCATTGGCCAGGGCAGTAAGGCAGGAGCTGGAAACCCCAGAACAGTCAACACAGTGGCTGTACTTGACAGAGACATCGGAACACAGAAATAAATGAATAAATGAATAAATAAAAGGTGAACCTTGGCCCCCAGATTCCACTTCCTAGGAGATTACCCGAGTTTGGAGGATTACTACATTAAGGATGTTGTTTTCTGCAATGCCTGCATTAATGACATAAGTAAAATATATTGCGGGCTTCTCTGAGGAAATAAAAGCCTAACATGGCTAAAAACCATGAACCATGAAATGTCTGCAGGGCTGAGCAGGTAAAACCTGAGTGAAGCAGATTAGCGGCAAGAACAAATTGAGAGACATCAGGAAGTTTCTGGTGTTAGGACATGTGGAGAGCACAGACTCACGCTACAGGGGAAGTGTTAGGAGCCTGGGCAGAAGGATCACAAATTGCTACAGCTTCCAGTTGTTTTCAAGGGAAAACAAATATCAGGACTTGGATGTGAAATTTTTATCAGTTCCTTACCATTGGCTCCTAATCCTTAAGCTGAGTCTCATTGATTTCTGCAAGCTCCATATCGAATATAGGAAGGGAAGCAAGGATGAGACGATATTAGAACACAACAGTCCCATAACCTAAGAATAACCTCAGTTGTTACCTCTATTAATACTTCTCAGTATTCTATGCCCAGCCAGTATTTCCTCACTATTGAAACCCATGGTGCCAAAGACAAGGGTGCCGAAGTTTAACAGGACTGAAATGTTTAACAGGACTCGAATGAATGTAAGAAAGGCTACCAGGCTTCAGAGAAAATCGTTCACATTTACAGTGAACTGCACATATAGTTTCTAAAGTGATCATTTGAAGTTAAATCCCATATGATGTTCTCAGCTTTAGGAACACAAAATGCAGTCTTCTTTCCTTCCCCCCTCCCAGACCTTCACTGTAACTCCATCCATCCTTCACTTGCTACTTTCTATAAGTCAATGTCTTGATCTCACCTAATTCTAAACCAGAACCTATAATTGAGAGTTATAAAGAGGTTGTTAAATCCCTTGACCCAGCTAACTACACAGTAGTTCACAACAGATGGAGGAAGCTTGAACCTGGGGAGCAATCTGCCCCCAACCCTTGAGGATCATACGTCAGTCTCGGTGGGAAGATCCCAGCCAGGAGGAAGAATAGTATTCAAAAGAAGATAACAAGCTTGACTGGATGTCAAAGAAGTGCTGAAGGCATTTTGCACATGCTACTTCTTGGAGCTGCCCACTTGAGAAGACTGGGTTGTTAAGCTACTAGAATTTTCAACTGTTCTGGAGAGCTGAATGGATGTCACATAGTCTCTGAGCAAGAGAAAATGCTCCCCATGGAGCTTGTGGGAGGCATGGGCAGCTTTGGTGCCCGCAAAGCCAATGGCAGTGAGAGACCACCATTGCAATACTCTGGGCCTCCACTTCACCCACCCAATCCTCATGAGTCAGAAGGAATCTGTTCTCATATCCTACTACCTTGAGCTCTCACTCTTCGCCTTTCTTTAAGTTCCATTTTCCTCAGCTCTCTATACATTTAGCCAAGTTTCAGAATAATGTTATGACCACAAAATAAAAGTCCATCTAAAAAACATCGTTATGAGGCACAGTGCAGTTGGGGTTGTGGGCTGGGGGAGCTGTGTGTCTAGAAAGGCCACAAACAGAGATCAGGAAAGCAGGGCACCAGAGAGCTCCAAGTCGACAGCAATAGAGAGCCTGGCGGCCAATGCATGATGTTATGGGAGTATAAAGAAACTGAACACCAGGAAAATTATTAAGATATCGTTAACATTAGTAAGGCAGGAAGAACTTAATGAAATCAGGGTTCTCAAGGCACAGCTGTTCTTAGGAACAAGAAAAAGTCTTACTCACTCCAGGCCAGGGCAAACCTAGCAGAAAAGATCCCGGACTGTTGGAATAAGTATGTAACTTATTTCAGAACCTGTCTAAAAGGGTGAGCTCTGTGACATTTCTGCTTCTGGAAATGTGGACCATCAAATTGAGGGCCTTCCAACTTTTAAAGAGAAGACAAATTTCATATAAAAGTATCGAGTCTTTTAGTTGACTACTGTAACAAACTGGTTAATATAGGAGGTGGTTAGCAGAAGGAACTAGACCTACAGTACTGATATGCACATGTGGTCTTTGACAGGTCTATGAAAATTAGGTCAACTTAAGGAAACAGTCAATGTAGGGAGATGGTCTGCTGTATGGGCGTTCTGCTGTTGGCCACCAATTCAAAACTGGGGACCTACTCTAATTTTAGAAGTTAAAAGATTCAATTGTATAGATTTTATATTCCAGAGCATAAATTAAGGGAGGGTGCATAAAAATAGATTATTTTCCAATTTAAGGGAGAAATTATATTTGAATTGGAATTACGAAAAAATGCTTATTTTGTGATAATATAAAATTTGGCAAGGAAATATAGGATAATTCTTTTCTTTATTGATTAGTTACATATATTTTTAATAATAGCCATTTGGGGTAAATATGTTTAATTAAAATAATTAGGTATTTAATAAAGATAGTGCCGCTTAAGTTTCTCAGATTTACACCAGAAATAGCTGTGTCATTTCAAAGATAATGAAATCTGAGGGTCAGATTACAGAATACGGCTTACAGATTTTCTGGAATCCACTCTGGGCATAGAACATTCTGGACTTTAAGAAAAGTTTCATTGACATCAGGTGTCTGACTTTGTGCTTAAGTCTGTTACTCTAGTCAAAAAGGAAAATGAGCATGCTCCTTGTTCTTAAACGTGGAAACTAATTTTCTTTGAAAATGACTGAAGTATCCTGAGATTAAATTTTTTCCTAAATTTTGTATTATTTTCATTTATGATATAATGTAAAAGTCATATGCCAAGAAAAGGAAACTAAATGAAGTAGAGCTTTCCTATAAGAACATTGACTGAGCCCCAGAGGATTTGTTTGTATATCAGATTGCAATTCATTCCCCACTTACTCAGAACTCACTGCCATATTCTTTTTTTTTTTTTAATAATTTTATTGAATCATAATTCTGTACATTGGTGCAATCATAGGGCACAATTCATATACATTCAGAAATGTTTTGATCGTACTGTTAGAGATAGCCTTCATGGCATTTTCTTGATCACTATATAAAGACATTGATACTCT
>CAUYON010038009.1:0-44036 GCA_963573935.1 Arctocebus calabarensis
TTTATCAGAATAAATTATAGCAATAACCTAAGACCTCGTTGGCATCATTGGCAGTGTTGCAGCTAAAGAACTATACTTAAGCTAATTTACAGCTTTCATCTGAAGGCTATAACCCAATTATAGCACAAAAATATGGGGGAACGGGCACGGGAGTGGAGGAGAGGGAAGGTAATTAGTGAGATCACATCTACCACCAATGGTCCATCTTAGAAGGGTACAGATGAAATTTACTAAATGCAGACTACAAATGTCTTCATACAATAACTAGGAAAGTGTCATGAATGCTATGTTAAGCGGTTTGATGAAAATGTTTCAGATTGTATATGAAGTCAGCACATTGTACCCCATGGTTGCACTAATGTACAAAGCTATGATTTAATAAAAAATAACTAAATAAATAACAAAAATGACACCTTTGTTCATAGTGAATTTACGCCCCTCCCCTTCCCAGGAGCTGAAGGAAGTTTGTCTTAGGCCACTGTCCCTTCTCTAGTCTCATTCAGTTTCCCCAACAGGATCATGTACACACTATTTTCTCCTGTGTGCATCCATTCAACTTTCCTAAAAGTAATTTACTTCACCATGAAATCACCCATATTTGTCTCTGCTATGAAGAGGTTGCTGTCCGTGCATCAGAGTCCGGCCCTCCTCACACCCCCTGTCTTGTGTGGCTTCCAGGCATGTGTCTGCCTTTCCCAGTAAACCTATCTATTGTCAGTTTCCTTTATAAACTCTGATTACTGAACTTCCTGAGGGAAAGTTTGAACTTGACTACAATAACTAAAAGAAAGAAAACAAACTAAGATTATATTTAAAAGCATCATCTTAATATGCAATACCAGAATAAGGTAGACCTGGATACATTCAAACAAACAAACAACAGAAGCTTAAAATTTTGTGCCAGAAGTTTTACAAAACAGAAGACACTGTATTTAACCACACTGGAGTAGAGAATTCAGCATCTGAAATGACAAATGAGTAGTTTTTTATCGAGTACAGAGAGAGGTACCATGGCCTCAGGAGAGGAACATGTGGTACCTGGATAGTGCATGAAGCAGAAATTTCTGGGAGGCAAGTTCAATGGGAATTACTTTGGAAATTTTTCCTCAGGGGCACAAAATTTAAACTTCCACAACTATGGAAAGATTAGCACTGTTGAAATTGAACTCCCTTGGTGAGAGTTGTAGCAGAATGGTATCTCCTATTAAATCTGCTGTAGGATTCCAACTAACTCAATCTCAATTTCTTTGCTTTTTAAAGCCCCCTGAAGCTTTATAAAATGTGCTGATACACTTCTCTTATGACAAAGATCAGGACTGTCATATAAGAAAGTATTCCTGTCTCTATTTCTTTGATATTTTCAATATCAGCACTGCATTCTTACAATATTAATATTTCAAACCAGTAAAGTCTTTAGTCATAGAAATTATGTGCTTCACTATTCATCCTTACAAAATGAGAGGTCATTTCCAAAAACAAAACAGGAATGAAATCCACTAGCTTGTGGAAAAGTGCTTTCCTATTTTTTCCTTTTCTTTATTCATTTTTATGTCATTGTCCCTCATCTGTCTTTTTTTTCTCCCTGTGTGAATCTTTTATGTATTCTTCTAGTTGTCTTTTTATAATTTCTTTTTCTTTTTTGTTTAAGGTTAATAGGAGAGTAGAAATGCCTAGAAACACACATTGTTTGTGTTTGTGAGGTCAAGTTCGAGGTGTAGATGAGCCCTTCACCCAGGAGGTGTGCTGTAGACCCCACACTATGCATATCAGGTAAGAGCACACCAGTCTCCTTCCCTCCTCCCCTCTCCCTTCTCTCTTCTTCCGCTGCATCTGTGAGGTGCAGTGCCCTGTAGACACTGCTATGTCTGTGAGATGCAGTGCCCTGTAGACACTGCTGCATCTGTGAGGTGCAGTGCCCTGTAGACACTGCTATGTCTGTGAGGTGCAGTGCCCTCTAGACACCGCTGCATCTGTGAGGTGCAGTGCCCTATAGACACCGCTGCATCTGTGAGGTGCAGTGCCCTCTAGACACTGCTTCATCTGTGAGGTGCAGCGCCCTATAGACACTGTTGCATCTGTGAGGGGCAGTGCCCTATAAACACGGCTGCATCTGTGAGGTGCAGTGCACCGCCATCATGACTACACGCATGAGGTGTAGTGCGTTGTGATTGCCGATGCACCTGTGAGGTGTAGTGCCCTGTAGTTGCCAATGCGCATGCAAGTTGTAGTGAGGCATAGATGCCTCTGCACATGTGAGGTGCAGTGAGCTGTAATTGCTGCTGCTCATCTGAGTTTCACTGCCCTGTAGATGCTGCTGCACATGTGAGGTGCAATGCCCTGTAGATGCTGCTGCTCATCTGAGGCGCAGTGCGCCAAAGACACTGCTGCTCATCTGAGGTGTACACGTGTACTCTTTTACAAACAGGTAGCACACAAACTATGTATTCTCTTTTACTCCAGAAAGTCCAGGCTTAGAATTCACCATGCATAAGTGCCCTACAAGTAGGTCATGCAGGGATGTGTGCAGGGATGTTCTTATATTAAGAAATAATTTGCAGAAAAATTGAAGTAAAGGGACATTTAGAGTAAGGAGTCTGTTTATTGTGCTGTCTGCCATGACAGGAAGGTAATATTCATGTTTTCAGTGATATTTTTTCCTCACCAATAGAATGAACAACTTTTGTGGTACAAAAATTCCTCCAGCCTTAAAGTCTGTTTCTCTCCTGCAATCCACAGAGATAGAGTTCCAACAGCTGCTCATTGGTTCATTCATTCATTCAACAAGGAAACACTGCATAACCTTGACTGTTGTA
Source organism: Arctocebus calabarensis (assembly GCA_963573935.1). Classification (NCBI taxonomy): domain Eukaryota; kingdom Metazoa; phylum Chordata; class Mammalia; order Primates; family Lorisidae; genus Arctocebus; species Arctocebus calabarensis. The sequence goes on from CAUYON010038009.1 coordinate 2,814, forward strand.
AATAACAAAGACAGGAGAAGACACGGTGAAAGCTGCAGACCTGGTTTACTACCATTAACCACCGTGCTGCTGTGAACACTGTAGGACATGGCTTTTGCTGAACATATGTAGGCCTATGCCAGATGTTACTTCCCATGCATACCTAGGAGTGGAATTGCTGGGCATACATAGGGTAAGTTCAACGTTAGTATATACCAGAGTAGTATTGTCAGATACAAAAGTAAGGTAAGCCACAAATACAATTTTAAATTTTTAGTAGCAAAAGTCAGAAAGTAAAAAGTTACAGGTGAAATTAATTTTAATAGTAGGCTTTCTTGTGAAATAAAAAGAAATGAATGCTAATATTTTTATTTAACCCAATCTACTCAAACTATTCTCATATTGACATGTACAGTGAAATCTGTGAAGCTATTTGACATCCTTTTTTTCATGCTGCTTTCTCAGAAATCCAATACGTGAGCAGCACACGGGCACCCGTGGCTTGTAGCTGCTGCATTGGAAGTGCAGTTCCAGAGAGAAAAATTTTTGTCTTTATTATTTACTTTGGGTAAAATGAAAATTTTATATTTACCACAGCTTAGCCTAGGATATAATAAAGTTGAGTGCTGTATTTCATCACAACCAGTTCTAGCTAGTTGAAGCTGACAAACTACTGACAACTTTGACTGACCCAGAAATACCCGACCCTCACTGGATCTTTCCTGACCAGGGCACATGTCCCCAGAGCCACACATGGTTTGTTATGAATAGAGAGGCATGGGCACCATTACCTAGTACAGGCAAAGCTGCAGACGTAGCCGAGACATACGTGTTGTTGAAAGGTGTAGACAGCGGCACCCAGAAATGAGGGCACCGAGGAGATGTCAGGTTGGCTTTATGGAAAGGAGATGGTGACCTGCCTGGGCAGTATAGACGCGGTGTCTGTGCCTGGGGGCAGTTAGAGGCCACTTTTATATGGGGTGTGGAGGTGGGCACATACCACAGGTTGCCTGTGGGTGGGGTCTTTCGGTGGGAACTTCTGAGGACATTGGACTAGCCGAATCGTTTGTGTCTTTGTTTTAGGAGGAGAGGAGGAAAAGGAGAATGACATGGTTTCTATGTGGGCTGCCTTAGCCCCCCACGACTGGGAACACCAGGGACTTTAACATTTAGCTAGGTCAGTGTTCTTAACTATGTTGAGTGCAAATGAATCACCTAGGAAGCTTAGTTTGGGGTGCTTTTTAATGGTTTGTTTGAGACTGAGTCTCACAATGTCACCCTGGGTAGAGTGTAGTGGCATCATAGCTCGCAGCAACCTCAAACTCTTGGACTTAACCAATCTTCTTACCTCGGCCTCCTGAGTAGCTGGGACTACAGGCAGCTACCACAATGCCTGCCTAGTTGTTTTTTCTACATTTAATGTAGATGGGGTCTTCCTCTTGCTCAAGCTGGTGTGAGGTGGCGAAGCAATCTCCCAGTGCTAGGATTACACGCGTGAGCCACTGTGCCCAGCTGGAAAGTGTGTGTTAAATGTAAATTCCAAATTCTAGAATATATGAATGTAAGTCTTAAACAGTGATTCTAACGTAGAAGGTCCAAGGCCCAACATCAGAGACATTCTGTTGTATTCTGAGGCAACCTTAGAAAGTTTTAAAACAGATGAAGGATATTCCAGTTGTTTTGGGAGGGCACTTTCAGGGTTCTCTGGTGGGAACACTTAGTGTGGATTTCACAGGGTGGAGGAGCCTTAGAGAGGACCAATAGGAGGCTGCGGTGATCGTTCAGATGGGGAATAATGGAAGTCTGAAGTAGGGCACTTTGGACCAGAGACAGGACAGGGCTAATTAAAGAGATATGAGGACCATTTGCTCCTAGTGTGATGTGAAGAGTGAGGTCAGGGCAGAGGCCTGGGCGTCCGCCCGCAATCGCTAGTCGTGTCATTGTGCTGTGTCCGTCAGGACAGGAGACACTAAAGGGGCGAGTGCGTGTGTCCCGCCGGTGCAGCCCGCCAGCACGCTGCGGGAGTGGGCTCTACCGTGGGCTTCTCTCAGCCCCCTCTGCCATTGCTGCCTAGCAATGGTCGCAATGTGAGCCGTTGTGATACTAAAAGGGCGAGATGAAACAGAAATATCAAAGCTCCGACTGCTTCAAAGATCTTCAATACTCTATCCACAGAATGGCCTGGACAGCTTCTTCTCACAGAGTGACGGGACAACCCCTCCTGTCCGGCCAGTTTCCAGAGAACCCAGTAAACAGCTGCTTCCTCTGGGGAACATGGTCACCAGCGAGACTTCCCCAGGCCAGTGCAAGTTGGACAGACAGAGGGTCTCCCGGGCTAACAGGAAAGCTCTAGACTTATCCAGGATTAATCATAAGGGCTATGAAGCCGGAAACAAACCTTGGTGGGTCAGGCAGGGTCCCTGATATGAGAACGGCAAGGAATACATATGAGACCAGGGAACAAACGACCCACATCCAGGCTGACGGACTTCCTCGGTTCGTTCCCTTGGGCTTCGGAGAACGCAGTGCTTGTAATATTGTTTCTGTGAACAGGTAGGCAGAGCACAGGCCTACTGTGGAAGCTGAGCTCGGTGTTTCCCGTCCAGAAAGTTCTCACTGAAGGACCCTCTCTATGTCTTGTCAATTAAAACTTCTACCCTTGGGTGAACCTGCGTGGGTGATTGAGAGCACGATTCTCCTGTCCAGAAGGAGGAGCGTCCGAGGAGCTTGTGAGCAGCAGCCCCTCCCCCGCGGTCTGCGTGTGCCCTGCATGTCACCATCGCACCTGTTTTGTAATAAATGCACTGATGCAGCCGGCTGTGGTTGACTTAAATTCTTTCCTTCACCAGACAGAGGTTTCCCTCTGTGCTCTCCCCCCATGACCTTTCTGTCTCTTCCTAGTGGGAACTGAAACCAAACTTCTGAGAGGCAGCAGCTCAGATTTTCCCATGATGGCAAGAAGTACGTACTACTGTTAAAAAATAATAATAATCACTTTAGAGTTCTATGTTTCTCCAACATGACCCGCATGTCTGCTGGAATCGAGGCTGTGCTCCCACGAGGGTTTAGAACATAAGCAAACTTGAAATACATGCATTCCCCCACCAGGATGCACCATTTACTCTGACTGCCTTCTGGATACCTACCTAAGTTTATTCTTAAAAATCTCCAATGAGTGGCATGCTGAAACCTAAAAGAGAAATTTCTCTCATGCCTGCCGGGCAGCAAAGAGCTGACGCAGCAATATTTCAGGCCTAGCACAGAGCTGTTGAGAACAGTGAGGGCAGCGCCAGCCTTGCAGGTTGGTGCCCTGGGCCTTCTTCCTTGGAAGCAGCTGGGACAACCCTGGTGCCCTTGAGATCCTCAGTGAGTCACAGTCATGACCTCCTGGAGTTTCCATTCCACTGAGGGAAACAGAAATGAACACGTGATTCCATGTGGCGAATACAATGGGAAAAGGGGAAATGAACAGGCGGGTAAGAGCAGGGCTGCTTTATTTATAAAAGGAAGGTTCCTTTTTTAATCATTTGACATTTGTGTAGATAATGGAGAAAATGGGAGAAAAAGAGCTGTGTGAATATTTTGTAGAAGGATGCCCTAAACAGAGGGAGCACAAGGCCAAGAGGTCTGCTGTGACAAGTAACCTGCTGTGCTTCAGGGTCAGCAGGGGTTCGAGATTCCTGGAGAGGGCAGGAGAGAGCCGGGCCCCAGCGCAGGAGCAGGTGAATGAGCAAACACCAGCTTTGCATAGGACGTCCCTGGAGAATTTCCATCTATAGAAAGTAGGGTCTGATACATGCTCTAGATGCATCACTCTGGCTGGCATATTTTGTTGTTTTTGTTGTTGTTATTTTGAGACAAAGTCTCAATCTGTTGCCCAGGTTTGAGTATCATGGTGTCATCATGGCTCACAGCAACCTCAATCTCCTGAGCTCAAGTCATCCTCCTCCTTAGTCTCTTGAGTAGCAACTACTTTTTTTTTTTTTTTTTTAGTAGAGATAGTGTCTCACTGTTGTGCAGGATGTTCTTGAACTCCTGAGCTCAAGGGATCCTCCTACCTTGGCCTCCCAGAGTGCAGGGATTACAGGCATGAGCCACTGCACCCAGTCCCGGCTGTCATATTGAAAATCAAATTTAAGATGGGAAAGTTACAACCAGGTTGAAATGTTTTCTTCATTGCTTATATCCAGGGCCTAAAGCAGTGCTTAGGATATAGTGAGCTCTAAATATGTATTGAAATAATGGCCTGTGGAAATAGAAGAGGGGTTCCTAGACTGGGCTGATCCTGGGACTGATGAGAGGACTTAAAGACATATATATTCTTGGACCCAAACCTAAACCTGCTAATTCAAATTTTCAGGGGGTGGTGTTATAAAATCTGATTTTTGGAAAGCTCCCAGAAGGTTGTGATAATCACTGATACTTACAGACTATGAAACCTAAAAACTAGTTCTCAGAGCTCCTGGAAAACAACTTCTGTGAATCTTTAAAAAACTTGAAAAGCATTTGAGGGGCAGGCATTCCCAAATATGGATCCGGCCAGAGTCAGAAAGACTTGGTTTTATAAATGTTATCATGACCCTGTTTTACCTCAGGCTTCCCCGGTGAGGGGAAACTGGGTTACAGTGGAAACCGAACAACTCAGACTTAAATATTTTTCTAAGTAACCTCAGGCTAGCCCCTTCGGTCTTTCTCAAGAGACACCAGGACCACCCACAGCCAAAGGGGAAGTGTAGAATCGCTTCTGATTTGCACTTGTGAGAGGCAGAGGGTGAGGGACAGCTGGGACCCTCACATCCCTAAGGCAGTGTCTGTGGCCGTGTTCCATGCAGGCTTCAGGTGCAGTGGCTGTTACTGGGCGTGGGATGGACGGAGCCCCCAGATGGAAGTCAGGGGACCCAGCTCTGGTCCAACCTGGTCTCTAATTGGACATGCGACTATGAATGCATTATGGAAGAGTTCTGGGCCTCAATTCTCTCCTGGAGAAACTGAGGTTCTTTCTCATTCCAAGGGCCAGTGAGTCCATGTATTAGTCATAGCTATTTAGTAATTTAAGATAAGTATTCCTAAAATTTATGATCCTGAAAATGAAAAGAAGAGGTTTCAGGAGTAGGTGGAATAGATGAGGGCAGAAATCACAGAAATGGAAGCCCCTTGTGGGCAATCCCAGCAGGTCGATTTGGAATGGGATTCAGAATCTAGGGGGATAAATAAGTGCTCACTCAGTCCTACTCAGTCTCTCTGTTCTGGGAGACAGAGAGGAAACGGTCCCTGAAATGCTTTGCTGTCACTTGGCCATGAATTAATCAGGCCAACTGTGTTGGGAGAGGACCTGTGGAGTCTGATGATGCCCTGATCTAAAGCAAGAGGGAGAAAAACCATGTTCAGTTTGAGGGTGTCTCAAGTACTGTAATTACAATAGCAGTTTAATCCTGCACCGAAAACTCCCTGCTTTTCCTTTCTCCAGAGGGCCAGAGAATGGGAGAGCCTCTTCCCAGATCTCCTCTGTGGTGGTGATGTACACAAATGTATGCAGAAGGTTCTTTTCAAGTAGATTAAGTAAAGGGAAAAGTTTAACAGAGGCTCAGCACCTCTGCTTCAAACTCACTTGCAAACTGCTATGAACGGTACCGTGGGAAGGAAGGGCTTGTTGCCTACTATCTGCTTCAGGGCACCTCGGAAACAGCAGAAACCACAGACCTGGCCAAGGATTGCTGTCTTAACTGGCTTCCCTGGGGTTAGTGCATCTGACGTTATCTAGAAATTAGATGGAAAATGGTGAATGCATAACCCGTCTTCACAGGTAGGTATAGTGTTTTTCATATTCAAAGCTCTTTAATATTACATTAGGAGCCTTGTGAGATAAGAGAAGAGTTGATTATATCCTGAGTTTGTAAAAGGGAGAATCAAAGCAGAAGGTTCAAGCAATTTGCACAGAAAATAATTGGAGTTACTGTCCAACCAACATCAGACCTCAGGGATTCCTACTGTTGAAGCGAGAGCTCAGAAAAATGAGACCAGAGACTGGGTCTGAAAAGCTTCTATCAAAGGAAACAAGGACCCAAATACAATTTTGTAATTAAAAGTGACTGGACAAAACTCAGACAATAAACCAAACAAAGCAGGCAGATTCATAACTAAAATGGCAAATCCGTGGCACTTCACTGGAAATTAAATTAATTCACTAAAGCTTATTTCTGCAGGCATATTGGCATTTGATGGACATCAGACAAGCAGAAATTAGAAACAAAAAACCTCTAGAAGCCTGAATTTGTCTCTAAAGAATACTTATAAGGTTTCTGGAAAAGCAAAAGTTCATTTGACTTAATGAAAAAATTTAACAATAAACCTCCTTTCTTCCATATCTAGCTGTTCTTTTTTCTTTTTTTATTCAATTTTTTTCTCAGTGCCATTGGCAAAAATACAGAAATAATGTTAGCTTATCTTTAACTCGCACACTATAAGAAACTTGCAGAATGTATTTCAAGAATCCTATTTCTAGCTTCTAACTTTGCCATGACAGGAGTATGTCATTCCGGCTTCTCTTGACCCTTGACCCTAATATCTACAAACACGTTCAGATGAGTACTTCCAAATACATACCATAAAGCCCGCGCAGACTCACGCACACACACAGTCACTCTGGGGACTGATGGGGTGTACGGAAGGATGATGGCTCAGAGGTCAGAGGTCAGCTCATCTCGTACGATCTTGGCTCCACTATGGAGCGGTTTATCTTTCGACAGGTAAGATTGAGTATTCATAGAAACTAAGTGGAGATTTACTTGAAAGATGTGTTGTTTGATTGCTTCTCTGAAAACTATATGAAATTATATATACAAGGTGTCACCCTGTATGTGTAGAGAACTTAGTATAATATCTGATATTAAATGTTCAACAAAATTTAGCTTTAAAATAGAGCATTTGACTTCCTCCTCCTGACAAATAGAGTGACTTAACACAAATTTGCTACCTTACAGTTTGGTGGGTTAGAAGTCCAACACAGTCTCCCTGGGCTAAAATCCAAGTGTCCACAGCATTCCTTTTCTTTCTGGAGGCTCTTGGGGAATCCCTGCCATTGCCCTTTCTGTCTGGAGGCTGCTCACATTTGTTGGCTCTCAGTTCCTTTCTTTCTAATACCAAGAACATTGCATTTCTCTGCGCCTTTCTTCTGTAGTCACATCTTCCCAAACTCTCTTCTTTCTGTTTTGATTTTTTTTTGCAGTTTTTGGCTGGGGCAAGGTTTGAACCCGCCACCCCCGATATATGGGGTCAGTGCCCTATTCCTTGAGCCTCAGGCACCACCGTTTCTTTTTTGATTTCTAAGGACCCTTGTGATTACACTAGGCCCATCTGGATAATTCAGGATACTTTCCCTGTCTCAGTGTTACCTTACATGGCACCTTATATGGCATAAAAAGGACTTAGCAGCTGTGATTTAATTAAGGATCTTAAAATGGAGAAATTATCCTGTTTTATCAGGGTAAGCCTTAAATGTGATCAGAATCGCCCCTATAAATGGTAAGCAGAAGGAGGTTACATGCACAGCAGAAAAGACAGTGTGACCATGGAGTCAGGGACTGAAGTGACGTGGGCACAAACTCAAGAACACTAAAGCCAGCAGACGCTCAAAGAGACAAAGAACAAGTTCTCTGAGACAGTTGACACCTTAGTTTCAAGCCCAATGAACTGATATCAGAGTTCTGGCTCTAGACTGTGGAACAGTACATTTCTATTGTTTTAAGCTACCAAATTTGTGGTAAATTCTTATATCAGCCTAAAGAAACTAATACAATAATCACAATTTTGTCCAAAACCTGAATTTTCCTTTGCCACATAGTCACAGGTTTCAGGGATTAAGTTAAGGACAACTGGGGGTGCATTATTTTGCTTGCCTCTAATTCATCACCTCCATAAGTCTCTCCCTACAATTTATCTCCTGTACATAACACACTGCACCATGGCTCCTTTCCTTTACACACCATAGCTAAAAGGTAAAGAATGTTTATTCTGGACTTCAGAATAAACATTGACCACGGGAAGTTATTTAATTTCCTCAATGTAATTTTCTAATGACATGGAGATAAAATAATACCACCTCCTAGGATGGTTGCACAGATTAAATGCTCTAGTGCATGTAAAGTTCTTAGAGTATTGCTTTGCACATTATAATCTTTCAACAATGTCACATAATATTATCATCCTTTCAATAACCACCACCACCACCATCATCAACTAGGTGGTAGAAGGATTAGAATAGAATTAGAAGGATTAGGAATGGAATAGTGGCTGAAACAATAATCATGTATTGACTCCTGATTGTGTGGGTCACCAGTTTGGGCTGAGCTCATGTGGACAGATGTTTGCTGGTCTCACTTGAGTTCACTCATGGTGACCCTCAGCACAAGGCTGGATGGTTCCAGGGGTTCTCATTCACATGTCTGATGTTTGATGCTTGTTGCTAATATCTACAAGTGTCACCCTCACAGAGGCTGGTCCAGACTTCTTTACATGGAAGTGCCATAACTGGGCTGAAAGTTCTCACATTATCACTTCCACCACATTCTATTGGTCAAAGCAGGTCTGAAGGTCAACCTGAATTCAAGAGAGTGGGAAGATACTCTCTACTTCCAGACGAGATTAACAGGAAAAGTCACTTTAAAGGGTTACACACAAAGCAATAGGGGACCTGCAGCCATTTCTTGTAATCTACTACAATGAGCTTTGTAAAGATAGTTCTAGATCTGAAATTTAGGAAATGCATAACCTTGGACAAATCTCATAACCCTCAGCATTGTAGCAGCATTTGAGCACCTATTTTGTGCCAAATGCCATGCTGGAATCTGGAGACACTAAGGAATCCTGCGATGTGTTCTCTCTGCTCAAGAAACTAGTCTGTAAAACCAGAGGAAAATTTATCTTAAGATGTTGGTATATTGCAATATGTAACATGTATGAAATGTTTAGCACAGAGCTTGGCAATGCCTGGTATACAATAGGCACTCCATAAATGAGAACTGTCTTACTGTTCAAATTTCATAAGAATTTTCAGATTTCTTTTATAAACAGGTGGGGAAGACATGGCCTCTGTGTTACTCTGCTCAGGCTGTGATAACAAAATAACATGGACTTCATGGCTTAAACAATAATTTCATTTCTCAGAGTCTGGCAGCTGGGAAGTCTAAGATCAAGGTACCAGCAAGGTAGGTCCCAGTCTGAGGGCTCTTCTCACGGATTGTGGGTGTTGCCTTCTTATTTGTTGTGTGCACGTGATCTTCTCATGTGCAGGAAGAGAGACCAAGCTCTCTGGCACCTTTCTCAGAGGGACACTAGTCTTATCAGAAGAACACCACCCTCATGACCTCATCTATCCCAAATCACCTCTCAAAGGCCCCATCTCCAAATACCATCACATTGAGAGCTGAGGCTTCAACATACGAATTTTGCAGGGACATGAAATTCAGTCCATGACATCATCATCAATGTCTTTCATCTCTAAATGGTCTTTTACCATCTAGAAGGTAAAAGCTTTCATGCACTTTCTCTGGTGGCCTGAAATTGATTTCTTACCATTGAATAAGAGCCATCTTTTAGGTAAACATTTATGATCAAAACTAGAAGTGTGTGTTCAACCTCAGATTTGTTCTATAAATATGGTAGTATGCATAGGGTGCAATTACCAAAGCTATAAACACATAATGCACTAATTCACTCTTAAACAAGGACAAGCGTTTAAATGCCTTTCACAGTCCAGGCAGTGGCAAAGCCTGGATAATAACTTCAGTCTCAGACACAGCTTATTTTTCTGTTCACAGGCTTATTGCAAATCCTGGGTGTCAGAACCAAGTAGTATGAAAAGAGAACAGGAGCCGGGGCCCAACCACCTGGCTTACAGACCAGCATTAGCGCTAACAAGCTCTTTGACCCAGCGTGAGCTACCTAACCTCTCCCAGCCCCCGCGTCTTACTGCACACTGTAATGGAGGGGCTGGCTCCGTGTCTTCCTACTGTGTCGTGCAGCACCCTGGTTTATCCACAGCCCACCGCAGGAGAAGACAGGGAGAGCTGGAGAGTCCTCAGCATCCGTCTCAGCCTGGAACGCCCTCCCTTGGATAAGCCTCATCCAAGTCATTTGAAGAAAGGGTGCACCTAGGAAGAACTGCAAATGGTGGAAGTCAGTGAGCTAGATCAGAAAGTAGTAAATTTTAACGTGCTTAGAAATAAACTGGGGATCTTGTTACAATTCAGATTCTGACTTAATATGTCTGGGATGGGACGCCTGGAAGGATGCCCCAGATGGCACAGAGACTGCCTGTCTGTTCAATAAGGGATTAAGATTCTAATATGAATCCTCAATTCCAAATTTTCCATTTACCCAAGAAAATATTTCTAGTTCAGGTGCACAGGTGTGGAATGAGAGAGACAAATGAAGCTTTGTAAACTTCTAGGCATTCCAATGGAGGATCTCATATCAAAAACACCTTTCCTCAGGGAAGAGCCACTCTAAAATCACACTTGGAAGGTCAGGCACACGCGATTGACTTAGGTGAAATCTGTGGGTGCGTCAACCTTCCTGTGGAATTCAAAGCAAATCTCCTCAAGGGTTCGGTGCAGTTCTATTACCTTCCCCATTGTTCTTTCATTTTCTGTCTCTGCACTGCTTGTTTCCAGGTGAGATGGGAAATAGAACGACCAAAATACCAATAATCAGAAAGGATTTTCTTGCAGTATTTGCAGTCCAGCTGGAATTGGGAAGTAACACAAAATCTCACCAGCAAAGCAAATCTTGAGGCCATCCAATTTGGCAGAGCCCCAAGCGACTGACTAAGAATCTAATGGGGCGGATATCTAAAGTTTCAGGCCTCTAAAGGCTCCCCATCACTCATTTCAATACCAGAAATTTCCAGTCCCTACAGCTCTGGTTCCCCAACAAGTTGGATAATTAGCTTGCTATCTGCCCTGTCAGGGAACTAGTCTTAGCGCTATTATGTTCAGAGGCACCAACCTCCCTGATGAACCATATTATTAGAGGTTGCAATGATAATCCAGAGATGAATAGTATGAAAAGCCACATGAAAACTGTAAAGATGAATTAAATTACATTCCAGAGACTAAAGAATAAATTGGAAATGAAGCAATTTCTTATTCAAGAAGACTTCCTCCCAGTTCTCTGTGAATGTAAACACACGGCTCTCTGCAGAGGATAGGGTCACCCACTGCCTGGGGATAGCAGCTTGAATTTTATTACCTCGGTGATCCCTAGCAGCATACACACTTCAGGAGGTGCAAACCCTGCTCCCCTTTACTTTGTCTCATGTGCTGGTTTCCAGCTCTCATAACATTTTAATTAAATTTGGGCTTGTCTTTCTCTCTCACCTTACTCTCTGCATCAAAGGAGAGGCTTTTCACGTGCTGCCTGGCTGGGGTCCCTGAAATTCTTCCATTCCAAGTGCAGGCTTCTTTGCCATACAAGGAGAGTGGCAATTAAATCAATACAGAAGTAACCTGCAGCTTCTCTGAGAGACAGCTGCATACAACTTCAATGTGACTCATATATAAAGGTAATGAATTCTATAACACAAATTTACATACAGGTCAAATGAGAAATGGCTTTGCATTTGATAGTACACCAGGTATTAGGTAGTTGTCACACAATAAATAATTCATCTCACATAGCCACTTGCTATGTAAATGATAGTCTATGTATTTTAACGCATTTAGCACTTAGAATCAAACAGACAGCTGGGGCCAGATGGATATCTCTCAGGACATATTACCATGACTGCTCCCCAGTGAGTTTAACTCTTCACTTCTGAGGATGGTAATGAAGATATTAATTGAATAGGGCATGGGGCTCATTCTGATGAAGTCAGGGTCACACAAAAACAAGTGAATAACTTTAATCCACCTTGATGGAACGGGCTTTGGTATAGTTTGGGTTAATAGTGATACTTGGAAATCAATTTGATTGGAAATCAGTGGGACTAAAAAAATAATAAAGGTTAGCTATTTTCAAGTGGCAAAACTCTATTTATTTTCATTTTCTTTAAATGCTGTTTGACCATGTAAAAACACATCTAACCTTGTGGCCATTCAACCAGATTTCTTGTGTTCTTCAAAAGTTGCTACTTACAGATCTTCTACATAAACAGTTAATATTCACTTGGATTCCACGTCTATGAAAAAGAAGTAATTTCCTCAAATTGCTTTAGTAATCAAATCTCAAAACAAAAGAAATTTCCACATGATTTGGGGAATTCATGATCTGAATTTCCAAATTTCTGGAAAAATTCCAACCAAAATAATATGTTCCTTACTGGTGATGTTGGACAACCTCCCTCCCACCTTGTGTCTAAAGATATTGGACTGAAGTGCATTTTGAGAGGTTATCTGAGCAGAGTTCACCATCAAGATTTAGATAGTTTATGGACTGGGGTGGCCCAAGTGGAGACAAAGTGTAGGGAAGAGTGTAGAGGACAGTGTAGGGAAAGTACGTGTTCTTAGTGGAAATTTCAGAGACAAACAGGGATTATAATAATCCCAATAGTGAAGCAGTCCTAACTCTAACTTTCATCACTTTAAAAAGTCCCGTCTGGCAAATTTAGTAGATTTGGAAAACTTTTTCCTCATGACTTTAAAGTCAACATCATGCTAACTTTCTTTCTTCCCCAGTGGACCATTATATCATGGTTAATGACAAACATAAAACACAAATGACATAAACGTACAATTGAGAAAGATAAACCATTTTTTGCTACCTAAATAAAATGGGCACGAGGAATTCAGAATCCTTTGCATTTATTGGGAGGAAACCCAAAATATGAAAGAGGCTTTTAATAAAATGTAGATTAGTAAAATTCCAGTCAGAACTCAACAAGTGCGTACAGGACATAGGAAGTGTATATGCACATACATCGGTGTTTATCTGTAACATGTACTTGATTTTCTCCTGCTGCTTCACAGCTGGAACTGTCAGCACACGGGGGTGGGGTGGGGGAAGGCAGCAGGTGAAATCCCAGAGGACAAGGAAAGAGAGTAAGAAGGTGAAGCCTGAGCAGACTAGTCAAGAAAGTAAGAAGAAGAGGGACAGAGTAAGTGGAGGAAGAGAGTAGGAAGGACGGAAGAGTCACCACGTGGTTGAGAATATTTGCACAGAGCTTCACAATGTGGATGTGCTGTCCCAATGCCTAAAACAGGAACCAGTGTAATGGAGAATTAAGGAAAAGGGTAAAAGTGGGGGAAGGAATACAATGTAGCTTGATTAAGATTAAGACATCCTACAAGAAGACTTAATGGAAGATAATACAGCTGCTCACTGAGCTCCTCAGAACTTTGATTTAATTAGAAAGAACCCAAAGGGATTTTCAGAAGTAGCATGGAATGAAGACAGAGGGATGGATATCAGTTTCAGAGGTGTACATCTGCAATCCTTCTCTCCTTCCCTCTTGCAGCAAAGACACGCCCCTCCTCCTCCTATCTCCAGGAGTTCTCACACCAGCCTATTGCCTATTTCCTGAGCTTTCAAATGCCTTCTCTCTATCAGACCCTTCCCTTCAATGGTCAAAACACCTGCTCTCTCCTTTCCATCCTCTAGGCACTCACACTATTGTGGCCCTTTCTACTCTTCAGAAGGAGATCAGAGAGTCCTTTGAAAAGTACATCCAATTATGTCACTCTTTCAAACTCTTCCAAGGCTCCCTATTGTAGTCTCAATGTCTTTGCTTTTTGATCCACAGAACGTCACCTGATCCAGCCCTGCCTGTCCCGGGTTGTCACTGTGCGTCAGCCACATGGACCTTCTTTGCACACCTTGAACACACCTGCACCCAGTTCACTCCCACCTGCAAGTTCTGCATGGACTTTCGGTATGCCATTCTTTAACTCAAATGTTACATTCTCAAAGATGCCCTCTCTTTGACTAAAAAGAAATGATGCTAAATCACAGGACCCTCTACTTTTAACATGACTCTTTTAAGATATATCTTTTTGTGTGGAGAGAGCTTCTGACTGTCTGCCTTCCCACCAGAGTGTGAAAACAGACACTTTGCAGTTTACTAACCTCAGTACCTACAAACATAAATGCAAGGCTCGGCCCACAAGCAGACCTGGTAAGTGCAGGGGTAGGCACTCCTGTCCTTTGTCTGGGAGTTCTTATGTTCTGAAGCTGAACAACACCTGAGCAAATCCTGATCCATGTCTAGTGTTCTCTATGAAGGGCCAGCTAGTGACTATTTGAGGCCTTCCTGGCCATACGGTCCCACTGCAGCCACTCCGCTCTGTCTGAAGGTGACAGGATCCCAGATGGTAATCAAGTGATGGAGCATGGTGTGTCCCACCAACACTGTCTTCATGGACAATGCCATGTGGATTTCATACAGTTTTCAGATATTGCAATAAATCCTTCTTTTTTGGATTCTCTTTTGAATTTAAAAGTATAAAAAACTATTTTTTTTAGGTTGGGGGCCACACAAAAGCAGGCACGGGCCTGATTTTGACTCATGGATGTGGCTGGCTAAGCCTGATCTGTTATAACATTTACCACTCAGACTCTTCTTTCCTTTTCCCATTGTCTTCCCATTTCTTCCCATGATTGTAAAAAAATATAACAATAAAAACCAACAATGGTAACAAGCACTTTTCTCTAGGGAGACAAAATTATTTGATCGTGGCACCTCATCCCCATCTCCTGTTTTAATTCCTCCAATGCCTTTCCAGAAAACCCAATCTAAGACTAAACTTATTTTTAAATTACTTGCTTGAAATTTGTATTTCTCAAAAAGTGAATAAAATAATATGGAAGAACTGCTGAAATGAACTTATTCCCTAATAAACCTCGCAGAAGAAAATTGGTGGGTGAAGTAGATGGTATGAAAATGAAGAAAAATATATCTTCCATTTGATATTTTAAGCAGTCGTTTAAAAATAATGTTACAGAAACATAAATATACTCTTTATTTTGAAAGTTCAGAATAATAACAAATTATTCTAATGAAGAATAAAGTATTATATTAAATGAAAGGAAGAAAAGTAGCCTCACAAAGAACTGCTCTGAACTTATTTTTATAAGACACGTTTTGCATTAGGAGAGGCGAGAAGCACACAATAAAGGGACAGAAAGCTAAAACAGAAAGATTAGCTGCTGGCTGAGCACGGGAATAAGCTAAAGATCATTCCAATATTTCCCTTAATTCTTCTTTTATATCTATGTAGTTCCTGAAACCTATTAAGTGCTTAATAAAAGAGAAAGAAAGGCAAGAGGGAAAGAAGAAACAAGGGAAGGAAGGAAGGGTAAATATTATAATTTTAAAAGAGAACAAGGTTCCTTAATCGTATTTGGCTTCCATATTTTTTATTTAGGAGGATAATACTTGATATAGAAAAAGTGAAAAGTGTTTAAGAGAACTTGAAATCCAAAAATGGAAAAAATATCTTTTTTTTTAGCTTTTCAGAAATGATTTTATATCATAGCTGTATGACTTTGAGCTACTTGTACAGGAATGTTTATAAATATTTTCACAAATGACTTGGTGATTGTTAAACTTATAAATTTATTTACACTAGTCAGAATATCTTTAACTCCATATTTAGTTAGCAAGATATTATTGGGACGAAATTGAAATTTTTTCCTTTGTCCTCTGAGGCTTGCTGAAAATCCTTAATCAAATCAGATTAATAGGATAAAAGGCATAAAAATGTATTTGGTGTGTACCAGAGGCCCTCCGAATAAAAACCTAAAGATACAAGGGGAATTGTACATTTTTATGTTTATGATTAACAAAGTACTATGAAGAATATGGCTGGGCAAAAGAATAAGGCTGATTCAATGTGAACAGACGGGGTGAGGAAACCCAGCCAGGTCCGCCTCTCTGAGCAGCATTCCCCACTTTGGGGTGTGCAGGGCTCTTTCTGGAATTGGGGTCTTACAGCCTGCCTTCAAACAAGGTAAGTCAGATTGTTTCTTTATGGCCACACAAAAAGGCAGAGGGAAAGCTCAAGCAGTATTTTTAGTTTTTGTGGCTAGCTCCCAGGGTTTCTATGACCCACCCTGGCGAAGAAGGATTCTAGTTGCCACCCTTGGGGAAGAATGGGACGGAGAGCCAGGGGGGCAGGCGAGGGTCAGGAAACCTTTTTGCCTCTGAGACTCTCTGAGGCTTTCATTCGGGGATATTGTTTTCTGAGTCCCAACATCACCACCTTCCGTGTGCTCCTCACCCTCTTCCTTGCTTGGCCTGTACTCCAGTCTGGTGTGCACCCGCCAGTCCCGCTCTCTACCTTTCAGGATGAATCTTTGTCTTTGCTGATATCTTTTATTTAATATAACGCCTTCCTGCTTTCACTTACATTTTCATTTGTGCTCAGTCTACAGCACTGACATTTCACCTTGTGCCTTATGCTCAGAGTCTACATTTTCCTCATTTTCTTCAAAACATCTGGGAAAGGCTTATACACATACTAGTGATTCAATAAATATTAATTACATGAACAGAAAAAAGTGTAACATACATGCTAGCTAAATGTACATAATAAAGTCATCAGAGATGGGGATATGTCCTGTACACCAGGTTATGTTCATCTAAGGAAAAAAAAGGAGTTTAAAAATATTTTAAAAATATAAATTTTTATAAAGACCCCTATTAAGAAAGAAATATCTCCTCTCTTTGAGAATTACTTTTATCTTACCTAAAGGTCAAATGCAAACTAAAATTGCTAAATACCTATCATCCAGAAAGAATAGTTGGTGATTTCTGTTTCTGCTTACCCAGGTACTATGGAGCCTTATTTTTTGTGTCATTCAAACTATAAACCAGAATTGGAACTTCAAAGTATAGGAGGGGGTATTTACTCCTTTTTAAACAAAATATAAGACTTACAAATTTAAACCACTTACAGAATGCTAGCAGATATTGGCCAACCTCTAAGCTCTTTATTTAATAATCAACCTTGGAATTAAGAAAAAATATATTAATTCAATAATTGCTCGTTGTTGAAACGTCATAGGCAGTTAGGTCTCTAGCAGGGTAGACTTGAAAAGGTCAAAAGCACAGCATTTAGTTCATTAGAAAAAAAATGATGTTCTAAATGATATCTTGATGACCTATAAGAGTTAATGAGTTCCTAAGTATGCACTTTAGACCAATGTTAGTAGGAGAAACAGCCCTAATAATGTATAGCCAGTAGAGCATAAAAATTTTAAAGATGTGTATCCTACTTTCATCACTAAAGGTTAATTAAGTAAGGATCTAGTGAACTAGGAGAACGAAGCTTTTCTTTAAAACAATATTAAACACTAAATTGTTAGTGTAAAATTCTTAAACAATGCCAACAAATAATTGGGACACCCCCTCACCCCAGCGAACAACTTCCTTCTAAAATCTCCCATCCAGAAGAGCAGTTTCTCAGGCAGTTTTGAAATCCCCACAGCGGAATTGATGAGCTAGGGTCAGCACTTTGAATTATACTAACCAGCAACTGGGGCAGACATCATGATAATCTAAGGGCAAAGACCTCGGTGTAATAATTACGCTGAACTTCTAACATGTACTGAATCCAAATAAAGGGATAAATTTATGCGATACACAAGGAAGACTGGCACAAGCAACATGGTACACTACCGCGCAGTGAAGGCCAGTGTGAGAAGCGGGACGCCATGGAACCGCACCGTTCTAAGCTGCCCGAGACCGAGGAACAGGGCCAGCCTGCTGCGGAGCCAGTATGTCAGTCGGTTGACTGAATTCTGTTTGCTCTGTGCTAGTAACATATTTCTCCCATCATTCCTTGCTTTGCCTGCAGTCTGTGACTTTCATTTACATACTTCCTTTATCTATTGAAGTCCTGGCTTAGAGATCCGTGGTTGTTGTGTTTTTCTTCACTGTTCTTTATTCATTTACTGTGGTTTTTATTAGTTTAGATAAAATTTTATCTCTACTTTCATGAATCTTATATTTAGTTCATTATTTCTAGAGTTTGCATCTCTACCTCAAAAGCTCCCTCTTCCAACATCTTCTAAAGGCAGTTCTTATCGATATAGTCTCACTCAAGTCGAGTGATAATGTTTTATTAAATATTATATTGAGTCTGAAATCTCCCACAGCAGGTAGTCTGGAATCATTACCAGTCTGAATATTTTCTGTACCAAGATGATAATGATAAACACAAGTCTCAGCTGGAGCCTTACCACTCATTACTTAATCCACAAACCCCCTGTGGGGATATTTTGGTGTCTTCAAATGCCCACCCAAGGGCTGTACAAAAGCCTAAAGCTAAAAAACATAAATAGTTGTTAAAAGGTCTTATTATACAACATAAGCTTTTGCTTTAGAGAGATGACTATCTTACTAACAAGAGCCCAAAGTCACCCAAAGTATTGGAAAAAGATGTGCACGCCACCAAGTGCCCCATCTAAGTATTTTGAAAACTCTTCCTAAAATATTTTTCTTATTTTTGACAAAGAGCCAAGTGAAATACTTTAAATGGCCATTTAATGAAATGTTTAGATAAGAGCAATGAAAGCGTTTTTAAAGGAAGCACTGTCTTCAGACATCATACGTTCTATAAGTCAGCCTGCCGGAGCATTATTCAAGTCACAACGAGGACTGCACACCAGGCACAAGGGCCAAAGGGCTTGAACAGCACCCGAAGAAAACAACGGAGGGAACACACATGTGTGAGAAGGAGGCGTTTATATTCCTAGCAGCACTCGGGATCCCTGAGCTGCAAGGGAACGTAAAAGCCGCTTCTCATAATATCATGCAGACTTGCCAGGATTTGCTTTTGTTAAGAAAAAGAAGAAAAGAAAAAAAGAAAAAAATGATAGGCAGATGGGTTTTAAGTTCAAAACAAAGAGGTGAGAGAGTCTATCACAGATGTCCAGGGCGAGCCACGGAGTATTTAAAACAGTGATCGGCAAAGGGAAAATTTAATCAACTGAGGATTGAAAAATAAATGCTTTCCCAATTTAAATTCCATTTTCAGGTGACTATCAGAAGGAGGTTTCAAAAATTACCCTTTTAGAAGACAAAGCTTTAATTTCCAAGAAGAATATTTATGCTGTCTTAGATGTGGCTGGCTCTGTGATGATAGCTGCGCTCTGGTGGGGCACAGGTGATGACCATGCACTTGATGCAGACAGGGGGTGGGGTGGGTGGGTATCTGGGCAAGGGTGTGACTATGCTCATTCTTCCTTGAGGAAAATTCACCCCTCACCAATGTGATGTGTCTGGTACAGTGCTAAATGCTGGGTATGTCACCAGGAAGAGTAAGACACAGCACTTATCCCCAAGGAACTGCTGACCAGAAGGGCAGAATTTCATTGAAAAAGGAAGACTAGACTTAACTATGATAAAAATACTAAAAGAAAATAAAGTTTGAAGAAAAGTAAAGTTGCCTTTGATTGGTGTGACCATGAAAGGGCTAATGAATGGAAGAAATGGCACTTTATCTGGATGTGAAAGAATAAGTTACAGATTTGTTTTTTAAGTTTGTCATAACAAAAGAAATACATATTTATGGCAGGAACTTTGGAGAACATAAATGGAAAAAAAAAGAAAACAAAACTCTGACTCTAAAATAGAACCACTGTTTGCAGTTTGATGTACATGCTCATAAAAGGAAGCATCCTCGGTTAGAACTGACAGGATGGATGTCACTGCCATGGAGATGCTTTTCTGATCTATTGTTGAGTGGATAGAGCAGACTATTCATTGCCTATATATCCATGTATATAGATACATAAATTAAATCATATATACTGGGGTGGAATAGACTTGTATTTCAGTTTAAAATTAAAATTAATTTCTTACTTGTCCCCTTTTTGTTTATTTCAAGGAAGAGGGTAATTAAATTAAACTTTTGATAGTTGTTATGCGCTAGTGGGTTAAATACAATAAAAATTAAAAATATATATTAATTATCACAAAGTTTGTGGGAAAATTCAACATGTAGGTAAAACATAGTTTACAACTTCAAGTGAACAAGTGTCCTCTATAACAAACATTCTTGCAGTTAGGATTTCATACACAAGCATATGTAGTCTTAAGATTATAAGTCAATGATTCTTTTTTTTTTTTCTTTTCCAGAAAAGTTTGTATCTGGGCTAGCAAAGCAGATCTATGAATTCTACAGGAAAGCCCTTTGTCCTTTTTAGTAAACAGAAAAAAATTCAACTATAGGATGACAAAGTATGGGAAAACTATATGTTTAACTTAAGATTTATGGTAATAGAATGCAAAGTTTTTTAACTTTATCTTTCTAAACAAAGAGTATAGCCAACTCTCTGCTCTGGGTTCTCGGGAGACTTACAATATAAACAGATTATTAAGGCCAAAGTTTTCCACTAAGTGCCATTTGAAAATTATAGCAAATGGTTTTGACTATAATTTTAATCAAAACTGAATCAAATTATTTGGGGCTTTGTAATTTTCTATTTCCATAATTCATATTTTTGAATAATGCACTATTTCATTTAACAATATAGCAAAAACATCTATTTCTGACAGAGATTAATGTTGTATTATTTTAGTGGCTACTTTATAGTCCATTCTAGAGCTAAATAATAGTTTAATTAACAATTAATTTTCATTAATATGAATATTTCTGAAATAATCCTATTATGAAATATTGTCTACATACAAACATAAGCATTTATGATAATCTTAGATCTTAGATAATCACCAAAATGGGTAATTTTCTGAGCAAAGAGTAAGGTCATTTTAAGCGTCATTCTTTAGTATTGCCCAACCATCTTCCTAAAAGTTATGTAAATTTATACATTCTAAATCTCTTTATCAGGGTATTATACTGCTTGTTTATCCACAACTTTTAAACACTAGATATTATCATTTTTTCAAAAATATTTCCCAACTTTTGGGTAAAAAGTGGCAATCAACTTTGTTTTAAATTGCATTTTATTTCTAGCGAAGGCTCAAATTTTTCACATTTTAGCTCAGAAAATGATGCCCCAAAGTATGATGCTTTGGCATGTTGACTAACTTGAACTTAAGGACATTCAAAGGCCTCCGAAGCAGCCTCAGAGCTCAGATATCTCTAAACTTTCCCTGCCCTCTGTTTATTACCGCTCATTTTCCCTTAACGCTTGTCACAAAAAGTGGAATCCTTTTTTTCCAGGGCAGGTTATAGAAACCACAACCTTCCCCAACACAGCCAGCCATAAAACCCAGAAATATTATTTGAACTTCCCCCTGCCTTTTTATGTGGAAACCGACTATACAGAAATTCTCTGACTGGCCTTGTTTGATAGTAGATCATAGAAGCCTCCATGCAGAGGGTTCTGCCAGTCCTGAAATGGCACACTCCACACAGGGGCCAAGAAGAGCCCGAACAAACAGCCCTTGCCAGGTTTCCCCATTTGGCCTATTACACTAGATCATTCCCTTTTTGCCTAATCCCATTTCTATACATCTGTCTTCTTTTCATCAAATTTAAGCATACATGGACAGTTTTCCTTTGGCTCTTAGAATCTTGGTTCTGAAGCCTCCATAGCACATAAAACTTTGATTAAATAAACATGTTTTTGTCTTGTTAATCGTCCTTTTGTTAGAGATGTACTGGTAGCTGAGTCTCATAATAGGGAGAAAAGTTACCATACTTTTCTACCCTTACAGCATATTTTTTTGTCATTTGCATTTATAGCTGATGTCCCTGTATCTGTGAATTGGACTATAGGTTCCCTTGTTTGAAAAGTATATATCTGAGATGGTTAATTTTATGTGTCTACTTGCCTAGTTAAAGGAAGCCCACAGATAGCAAAATATTATGTGTAGATGTGTGTGTGAGGGTGTTTTTAGAAGAGATTAGGATTTGAAATTAGTAGGCTGAATTCACCCTCACCAATGCATCTGGCAATTACAGCAAATATTTTGAGAGCCTGATAGAACACAAACAAAATGCAAGATCAGCTCTCTTCTTGAACTGGGACACCTGTCTTCTCTTGCCCTCAGACATCAGAGCTCCTGTTCCTCAGGCTTACAGATTTCCATACTCACATTGGTCCCTTTCCCCACACCACAGCCCTGCTGCTGAGGCCTTTGGATTCAGACTGGATTATCCCCCAGGCTTTCCTGGTTTCCAGTTTGCATACAACATACTCTGGAACTTTGGGGCCACCTCATCGAATGAGTCAACTCCCATCATAAATCTTCTCTTATGTATCTCTACACATCTCTACTGATTTGTGAATTGTTCTCTGAAAAAGAATTAGAATGGAAATTTGGCTTGTCTCTTAACTGAAATTTTCCGACTTAGTTCCTCATTTACATTTTTTCTTTTCTTCTGCCTTGAGACTAACAGCCCCTAGAGAGAAGGTTGCTGTTGTGAAGAATCATAACCATCCCACAATTAACATAAAGTATGAGAACTACAATTTTACAGTGAGCCAGTGACCATTTGATGTCTTTTGTTTTCTTAGCATAATCTGGGCTATTGCAAATAATTCAAAAACTTGACCAAAAGTAATGTACGAAAACAAACAAAACATGAGACATTTGCTTCCAGGCCAAGAAGTATTCAGAGATAAATTGTTATCAGAGCTGTGCAGACAGTGACCCGTGTCATGCATGGCAAGCCTGTAGTCACAACTTGGAAAGCAGAGCATAAGCCCAAAGAGTATCTCGCTGGATGAGGAAACTGGGAGGGAAACAGCCTGTTTGTAACAAACATGTCTGGGTTACTACCTGGTTCATTTGGCAAGATACGGCCAAAAGAAAATGAATGTTTAAAAACTTTACTTGTTTGGCACAGAGAAAAGAGAATCTAGAAATACTGAGATTATAGTGTTGGAACGGGCAACTAATTCTCACCTCTCCAACTAGGAAAGACTAAAGACAAAAGATGGTTAAACCTCCTGGCAAGGCCCCATTCAACATAACTGAAACTGAGTTTGTTGTTACCACACAGTAAATTTGGATAAAAGAGACTGGAGCCATGCCTTTCCCAACCCCAGCCTGATAGACCCAAGGCACCCATAATTAAGTGTGGAGAGTGAAGTCCAAAAAACATTGTGGATGTGAGTCCTGGCATGTGGAGCCTAATTGAAAGCAAATAAATAAGCAACTAACTGCATGTTTGCACTGAACAGTCAAAATCACCACCAATCTGGCCTCAAAGAGACTATTTAAGATTTAACATATCACGAGGATATACAGCAGATTGAGAACATTTAAAGAAAACATGTTTTCTATAATCTCTGTTATCTTTCTTAGAAAGAGTTGAGGATAAAAGAAAAGAAAGAGAATCTTCTAGAAAGAAGAGTCAAGGGCAACATGAACAATGGGCTAGGATGTTACTCTTAATAAGAATGGTGGTTTATCCATGGAACGTTCTTCATATACAAAGTAGAGAAAATTGCAGCTCTGTCCTGTGGGATTTTAGCTTTGTGGCTGATCAAAGACTACCGTGCCTTCCCTTTCTTTTCATTTCGCAGTGGGAACTGTACTTCTAGAGTGAAGATATCCCACCTCTACTAGTATGTGTTTGTGGGGTACAGGGAAAATAATTTGCCTTTGGTCTAAATTTTTCCAGTTTAAGAGGAAACCTATTTAACTATAAATGTAGGAACAATCTATCATCTCTCAAAGATCAGAAGATCTGTTCATTCATATTTCATATCCCTCAGCATAGTGCCTTTCCCGGAGATAGATTATAAACCCCCACCCCCCATTTTAATTCAGGGACGGACATATGGTTTGCTTTGGCCAATGAAATATGAGTGGAAATCACGTGTCATTTCCAAACAAAACTTTAATAAGAAGATCATGATTCAGACCTCTTCTTTCTGCTGTATTACCAGGAAGACTCCTCAAAGAGGATACTCATTACCCTGAATCTCTCAAGAAAGAGAATGTGAGGGGGGTAATAATTACATAATGATATGTATTTAACAGAGGTGAAAAATAAGCCTTTGTCTCTGTAAACCAAACAGACTACGTGGCATTTTTACCACAGTATAACCTAGTTTTACACAGTTTTAAGATTTTGCACAGTTGATTATATGAATGTTATGAATGGACATTTAATATATCCATCCATACATACATAAAGTTTTCATGACATGTATTAAATACATTTTGTGATTAAAAGTTTTTAACTATTGTAGCATTTAAAAAACTTCTATTTTCATCTAATTCATCTATTTTTTTTCTATTCCATGTAGATACATGAGAAGAAGAGAGAAAGAGGGAGTGAGAAGAGAAATGGTAACTATTACCTCACTACCCAAATGTATGTAAAAGTTATACACAGTGCCCCTACAATTTTGTAGTCTTTGAAAAAAATGCCTAAATCTTAAATTCTTCTGGGAAATAGACCAGTGAAGAAATAGAGTCCTAACTTATTTAGTTATTTAGTTGTCAATACTATTATAGAGACAAAAAAAAAACTCAGTTTATCTTATTCTCTACTCATACCACAGAAGACCTCTGTGACTTCTGATCACTTAAATGTGTGGGGACTTCTCTCTACCAGCAACCCATCATCCAGTTCTGTAGTGGACTCCAGCTGAATGTCCTCCATTTCAACTCTGAGTCTGTCTACTTGGAGATCTCAACAGATTCCTCATGTTGAAGGCTCAGTCCCACATAACTGCCCCTCACCTGCAATGCCAGTAGAAATCCCCAGGTTTGGGGGCTTTTTTTATCTTCACTTCTGACTGACCCCTATATATAAGGGTGCCATGACACTCTTCAGATTCAACTAATTTGCTAGAGTAGTTCACAGAATTCATGAAGACGCTTTACCTACATTTTCCTGTCCACTGTGAAGGACATAACAAAGGATACAGATGAAGAAATGCATAGGGTAGGAAATATGGGAAGGGCTTGGAACTTCTCCTGGCACCCTGCTCTTCTGGGACCTCCTTCTATGTGTCTGAACAGGCTCCCTAAACCCAGTACCTTTAACATTTTATGGAACCTTCATTATGTAGGGATGACCAATTAAGTCATTGGCCATTGGTGACCAATTTAATCTTTTATTTATTTATTTATTTTGGAGTGAGACTCTGTCACCCTGGATCAAGTGCTGTGACATCATAGGTTACAAAATTTGGGGTTTAAGAGATCCTCCTGCCTCAGCATCTCAAGTAGCTGGGACTACAGGTACATGCCACAATGCCTGGCTAGTTTTTCAATTTTTAGAGATGGAGTCTTCCTTTTGCTCAATCTAGGATCATTTTAATCTCTTGCACTCTCTTTCCTTGATGTAGGTTGGAGGTGGGCCTGACAGTTCCAACCTTGATCTTCCCAGTAATCAGCCCTCATCCCAAAGCTGCCTAGGGGCTGCCAGCCATCAGTGAACTCCGGAGGATACAAAAACACACGTCACTTTGCAGATATTGAGGATTGTAAGAGTAGTATGCCAGAAATAGAAGACAAAGATCAAACATATATTTCAATAGCACACTAGTTATTAAATAATCTTATTTCCCTGCACTGATTTGAAATGCTAACATTATCTTACACTACATTTCCATTTGTATTTCAAGACTTATTGTTCTGTTCTGTCTTTTAAATACATAATATTTTAATGACTGCATATGTATATACACTTTTTATTTTGCAAAGGCAGGTAAGACTCATTTTGCTGTCATTACTGTGGCTTGTTAAAATTATATTGGCCATTCTGAACCATTTACTCTTATAAATGAACTTAATGTTTTTGTCAAGTTCCCTCAAAAATTCAAGAGAATGATTTCTCATACAATTCATAAGTTAATTGAGAGAATTGATATCTTTAAATATTGAGACTTCTTGTCAAGAAAGATGGATGTCACTTCACTAACTCATCTTTTATTTTCTTCCTTAGTAATCTATTATTATGCTTTTGAAAGTTTTAAAATGTCATTGCAATTGGGATAATTTTGTCCATTTTTTTAATGTTAAGAAAGATTTATAATTTTATACCCATCTTACTAATATTTCTATGCTTTAAAATTTTTTTCAACTAAATCTTTTAGATTGTTAATTAAGCAATTATATCATTTACAAACTATGATAAATTATTTTTCTTCTCTGATTATATAACTAGCATTTCCTGAATAATGCTAAATAATAAATAATGGACATCTTTCTTGTGTTTATTCTTTCAATGTGAATATTTCTTATATTTTAGTTTTCCAATTAACAAGTTTCCTACTGAAATTTTTTTGTATTGAATACCTAGCCTTAGTATCTTCTAAGTTCTAAAAATGGATATTGAAAGTTTTATCTTGAAACTTGAAATGATTATAAGGTAATCACATTATTGATCAGTAAAGAGATTATTTTGATTTCATTAGGATATTTCCTAATGTATTAGTATTTCGGAAATAAATCCAATTATTTAAAATATGTTAAAATTGTTTATGACCCTGTCAGCTTCAGTTTGCTGCATTTTACTTAGATTGTTTCATTTCATTAGTTTATAAGCTTCATGAGGGCTGAGACCTACTGAATGTCTCCCCCACAATTTACTCTACCTGTAGACAGTCAATACTTATTATTAAATATCATTGTTAATGGAAGAATATACACCTATAGGTGGTGCTGGTCTTCGTATTTCCCCTCTGTTAAATTACATTATTCTACTAAAGGGATTAAGGAACATCTCCTAATGATAGGTGATTGAGGTAGATTTCTTTATTACCCTACATTCTGCTGCAAAAATGAAAAAAATGATAACTAAAATAAATTTTTAAAAAGCCCATTCCACTGAGAGAGAGAGAGTGAAAGAAAAGGAAGAAGGGAAGGATAGAGGGGGGAAGACAAAGCAAAGCCTGTGTGGTGAGTCTGGGACTAAGTTATCCGGCCACTCACAGGAACTTCAGTAACAGCAAGAGACCACAGCGTCTGGACACTAGGTCCTAATGCCCCACAATATTAAGAGATGTGGCCCCAGGCCAATGCAAAGACTGACAGGAAGCCAAAAATATCACCCTTCTCTATAAGCCAGGAGCACACAAAAGGTACCTCTTCTTTTGAAGAGTGAGTACAAGGTAAGGAAGATGTGAGCTCTAAAATCACGATATCTTTGTGCATTAGCTACAACTAAAGAAATTAATATTTTAAACTTGTTCAGAGCTACTGGGAGCTTCTGGGGCAGGCACAAGCTGAGCAAAGCAGAGGCATCCTTTTACACTAGCTCCCCGGGGAAGCAAGTCAACGGCAAAATCGAGATCTAAAGAGCATGAACTCACAAGAGAAAAGTTACAGACTGCACAAGAAACAATGTATAAGGTGGAATCAGCAGATGCCACCAACAAGATAATTAGCATGTGACAAACTTTAGATTACAGAAAAGTCTGAGACTAGAAAATTATGATTCAAAACATTTTTAAAAAGAGAATTGAAACTATAATAAAGAACTGGACATTTTTAAGAATGTAAAAGGTGGGTTTGTAAAATGGCCTTAGACAATTTCTAGAATAGAAAAGAGAACCCCTGTCGGGGATCAGAAAATGCATCCCACAATGCCTGGCTAGTTTTTCTATTTTTCATAGGGACGGGGCCTTGCTCTTGCTCCGGCTGGTCTCAAACTAATCCACCTCAGCCTCACAAGTTTTGCAGATGTAGACTCTGCGCCCAGTCAAATGCTAAGCACTTTGAACTAAAGGAGGCTGAGAGGCCATGGAGCAGCCTCAGGAGCCTTCCCCTGCATTCCTGTTTCCCACCTGCTGTCTCCCTCACGGCAAGATAAAGAAAGGAGAATTCCTCTTCCTCAAGGCAGGTAATGGAAACCAGAACACTCTCTCCAAAGCCAGCCATAAAACCTAGAATTACTCTAACCAGTCCCTACTTTTCTGTGTATGAGTTGGCCATGAAGAAATTCTCTGACCTGCCTTGTTGATAGTAGATGATAATATTCTCATCCCGTGAGGGGTCCACCCCAAACCTGGAAGGAGCAGCAGACAGTCTGAGTGAATCTGAACAAACCAGATTTGCGGGGGTTCCCTCCGAGCCTGTTAGGGTCGGCGTACACTCCTTAGGACTGCAACACTCCTTAGGGTCTTCTTCATTTCAGAAGACTCATGTGAAACTTTAATTAGACACATTTGTCATGCTTGTCTCTTGTTAGCTATTTTTAACAAAAGTGTCATCCATGACCCTTTTAGGGGGGAGGAAAGGAATCCTGCCCTTTTTGCTCCTACAGTTCTGAAACGTCTGAGCATCTAAGACATCTGACTTCTCAGTCTGGAACCCACTGATGAGGTCCTGAGAGAACTGACAAACGCTAGCCAAAACAAAATAAAACAAAACAAAACACTGGGGGATAGTTTTTTCAGGGTTAGGCCTCCCAAATCTTTGCTTATAATGCCCAGTAATGAATGGAAGGTGAAAATTTCCCTTTCTCCCTTACTTTCCAAACTCAGATTTGCAAGAAATAATCATTTGTCTGAATTAGTTATTGGGTTTTAACAAAAATCTCATGTATGTGATTTCTGAGTAAAGGATGTACATCCTGAAAATGACCTATTTGATTCTTTGTTTGTTTGTTTGTGAGACAGAGTCGGTGTCATAACTTATAGCAACCCCAAACCTCTGGGTTCAAGAGATCCTGCTGCCTCAGCCTCCGAAGTAGCTAGAACTACAGGTGCCCACCACGACCCAGCTAATTTTTATATTTTTAGTAGAAACAGAGTTTTATTCTTGCTCAGGCTGGTCTGAGCTCAAGCCATCCACCCACCTCAGTCTCCCAGAAAGCTGGGGGCCTCTGCATCTGACTATCTATTTGATTTTTTAAAGGTAATTTTTTTAGAAAGTACGATCAAAACATTTCTGAATGTATATGAATCGTGCCCTATGATTGCACCAATGTACAGAATTATGATTCAATAAAATTATAAAAAAAAAAAGAATTTATGGGTAGTAAGATAAATAATTCTTTACATATCTAGAAATGTGTGTGTGTGTGCGTGCAGGTGCCCCTGCGTGTACTCGAGGTAATGACAACTGGGTGGTAATAAAGTTATGGGGACTCAGCCTTTTATCCTAATAGAGCCACTTGTAGCACTTATAGCTGAGAGAGCTGTGTTTTTCTCAAGGCTGGTTTCAGTTCCTCCTCAGCAAACCTTTCCAAACTTTCTGTTCAGTTAACTGTGGCTATGTAACTAAGATCTGAGTGTGGGATCGGAGAGTAAAAGTAGAGGACATCATATCCACACTAGCTCCCCCCAAACTTTACAGACTTCTCCACCATCCCTCTTTCTCCTTCTATTGACTTTGAAAAAAGGGGACTCGACATCTGAAAGAAGGTGAAGCCCACAAGAACAGCCTGTTGGGTTTTATATGAGCAGGAAGCACTTTGATTCACAGTGACACACGTGTGTACACCTAGTAATTTCTGGGGTAAGCCCCTGAGATGTGGGTTGCTAATAGCGACTTGTGTTACTCACCGTAACCAACCTCAGACAGCTTTTAGGATCACAGTGCACAGGTTTTACACTGATGTTATTTTTCCATGTTATGATACCCAGCTTTTCAAATCTGGATAATTGTTAAATTTCTCTCTTGGAATATGTGTATGCATAACTGGCTTTTCATTTATTTCATCCTGTACTCTCTTTCCACCTGGAGATTTGGGGTATGGAGGCAAAACATTGACTCCCCAAAGATGTCCATATTCCAGTTCCTGGAACTTCTGAATATTTTGCCTCTTATGGCAAAGAGATTTTGCAGGTGTGATTAAATTAAAAACTTTGATATAGGAGGTAGATTATTCAAATGGGCCAATCTGACCCATGCCTCTAAAAACTGGAGAATGAGAGAAGCAGGATCAAGAGATGTAAAACTGGCTTTGGAGAAGGAGCGGGAGGACGAGCTAATGCATGTGAGTAGCCTCCAGAAATTGGAAGAGTCAAGGAAACTATTGCTCCTCGGAGCTTCTAGAAGGAAATGCAGCCCTGCCACCATCTTGATTTAGCCACCAAGACTTCTGTTGGACTTCTAAACTCCTCAGCTATAAAATAAATATATCTAGTGTTAAGCCAGTAAATTTTCGGTAATTTGTTTTAGTAGCAAGTCTTCTCTCATCTTAGGAAATTTTATTATTTCTTTTACTGATGCTTTTCTCCTGTAAATTCTATTGTCTCCTCCTAAAATTAAAATTACATATATATTGAATAATACAGTTATCCCATGTGACTTAGGTTTATTTCATTATGTTCCATCAATATGTTTTCTTCATTTGAATTCTGTTCTTCTAATATGCTAATTTTGTTTTGCCAATATTGAAAATGTTATTCTTGGGAATTAATTTTTTTTAGTTTACCAATTATTGTTTTAAGTCTCCAAACTGTATTACTATATCAAAATCTTGTATTGTCAGCGCACTTTTTCTTTCTTTCTTTTTTTTTTTTTTTTGTCTCATATAGGATCTCTACAAGCTCTAAAAATTTGTCTCAAATTTCTGGTAGTAATTGTGATTCCCTGGAGATCCTAAATTCTGAATGCTCAAAATGGTTCTCCTCTTTCATTTGCTAAGTTCTTTAATATGCTTCGTTATTTTTCTCTGCTTGTTCTTTCTTTTCTGTGGAAGTGGGTATGATTATTATTTTTCGTATCTAAAATAAATGAAAGAATGGAAGGAAGGTGCATATCACACATATTGTGATATTTCTTGCCTGGATAGTGATGTGAATACTCCTGTCTGGTGAGGATGGAGTTGTGAGCGGCAGGAGGTGTCTGCAGGGCTGTGGCCTTTCAGCTTTGTTTCAAACCGTTTATTCTTCCGTCTCTTTCAGCAGAGTGGAGCCAGCTGGACACTGAAGGCCTCAGCAGTGGCAGCGTGGCGGGAGCTGACCTTGGTACTGCTCAGTTTCCAGCCCTCAGTACCTAGGTATAGTCAGTATTTCTCATTTTAGTTTTGAAAATCCTAAGTGGAATTGGGTGCAATAGTTGTTATTCTGACCTGCAGACAGTGGGGAGAGGGTTTTCCAAGTTTCTGCTAATCTTGTACTAATTGTTATTGGTTAAAGGGAAAATAATACCAGTTAGTAAAATGGCATGTTAAAAACACTTCTTATAATCAAATTATATTATCAGAGACCTGGGCATTTCTGAATAGAAGAATATTCGCTTTTAATAAACAGTACTGTGATCAATGCTTTTATAAATATTGTCTTATTCATTCTTGGTTAATTCATTAAAAATCTTATAGAATAAAGTTTATAAACTGCATATTACAGTGAAGATAATTAAAACTCAAAGGATTAAGTGTTTTTCAAGATATTAGTATAAATTAGCAGAGCCAGAAACAAGGTTTGAACAGACAGACCAACTGCAAATTCAGTGCTGAAATCAAAGTGCAAATATATTTAGTGGTAAATCATTTTAGAAGACTATGTGATTTCTGTGCATAAAGGACATTGTATATTTCTAAGCTCAAAACTGAATGGTGTAAATGGTATCAGTGAGTCGCGGCTGTCCCAGAAGTTTCTATCAGAGCATAATGTGAATTTTCCTATGTCACAGAAGTAATGTGATTGATCAAGAATCTCTTGCACTTTTAAAATATAAATTACACTTCTGTGATTTTCACAATGTAATTGCTTCAGTGTGTAGTTCTTTTTCATGCTAAATTTCACATTTCCTTGATGTGGTCAGTCTCCATGAATTCAAATCAGTGAAATTCAAACAGGATTACATTTCTTTCATCTAAATAATTTATCTTAAAAAAAATGAACCTGAAGAGAGTGGCTTAGAAATAGAAGTCATTGGGTACACAGAATCTGCTCTTGGCTTCCACAAGTATGAGGGAAATTGCACAATAAATCAATTTTTATGGATGCTATTGACTTGCAACATTTGATGCTTTTAAAAATTAATAGCTGAAATAATGAACATTCAAAACACTCTCTCCACCATCAGTTTGATTAATTTCTTGATATGAAGCACAGATAACAGATGGAATGTTTGAAACTAGATTTTTCTGCAGTGCATTCAGAGAATTCAGGTAAGGGACACACTGACCAAGAGTAAACAATTTTCATTTAATTTGTGCAAAAGATGCCCTTCCCCATACATGCCCTATCCAATAGCATGAAAGCTTAATTATTTGTATCAACATCATTGTAAAGGCATAACAGCGCCTCTACAGTCCACGTGGCATCATTTTATATTAATATTGCATTACAGCAAACTGGTAATAAAGTGCTTCTCTGGAGAAACTGTGCATGGGATCTGTAATATGCTGCTCAGCTGGCAGATGAGTTTATTAAAGTTATTGAATTATGTAGTAGAAGAAATGGAGTTACTTAAACTCTACCCATGGAATCTCCAACAAAACTGAGAATAAAATGGTTACATGAAATTCGATGCCAAACTTTATGATTTTCTATACCAGAGTGAAATCTATGAAGAGCTTCAGCTTTCTATAAACTACACACATCATCCAAATTACTGAACAGTTTCCAGTATATGCACACAAGCGTACAAAGACGAGTGATGGTGTAGTGCAGAAAGACACACACCAGAAAAGCCAACCCAGCTATGACCATGACTATTTCCTAGGAAATAGGAAAGCAAATACTCCCAGAGCCCTCCTTGAGCATCTGAGAGAGCCCGTGGGAAGAGGGAATAGGCAGGAAGCATGGAGTTCTCGCCTGGAACACAGCAAAGGGCACTTCCATTCATCTCCTGCTACAAGCACATGAGCCTGAATGGCTGCCAACCACTTACTGCACCTCTAAGCTTTTGCGGAAGATGTTATTTTATAATGGAAAGGATGATTAGACATCTGGGTAAGAGTGTGTGTTGTTGAATTTGGGTCAGTGTGTCACTGGGCCCGTGCAGTGTGCTAGGCCTCCACACAGCAATGGAGGGCAGGCTTGAAGTCAGCCTGTGTTTGCTTCGTGGCTGCCCCACTTGCTATGTGAGTCTGTACAAAGTAACTGACTTCTCTGAGTTTCTTCCTTTCTTCAAGGGCTGCTGTGAAAATCAGATAAAGTGTTCCCTATAAAATATTTGGTGGAAGGTCTTGTTTAAAAATACACAATAAATATTTGTTATTGTCACAACATTTTACCTTAATTTGAGTTGTAGCTATATATAAAATTACTACAAACAGTTTGTACACTGTTGGGGAGTCTTGGACCACCATCGGGTTCAAGAATTCACCAGAGGGGACTCACAGAACTCAGAAACGCGACGATACTCCTGCTGACAGGTTTGTTATAGAGAAGGGAGCCAGCCCACCATCAGTAAAGAGAAAAGGGTCACGGGCAACAGTCCGGAGAAATCTGGTGTGAGCCTCCTGCTGTCCTCTCTCAGCAGAGTGGCAGGAACAGCACTCCCAGAAATGATGTGCGATGAGTGCAAATTATTACCAACCACGACAGCCTTGGGCCCAGAATTTTTATTGGAATTAGTTATGCAGGCATGGAACACATAAGTGACTGACATAGACTCTGTGGTCTCCAGTCCCTCCAAGGGTAGAGCTGATACAATGTGCCCAAATGACCAAAAACATGGCTTATCAAAAATCACATTGTTGCTGGGCCTGGTGGCTCACACCTATAATTCTAGCACGTTGGGAGGCCAAGTCAAGGGGCATCATTTGAGGACAGGTGTTCAACACCAGCCAGAGCAAGAACAAGACTCTGTCTTTACTAAAAATAAAAAATGTTCCCTGCATGATGGCAGATACCTGTAGTCCCAGCTACTCAGGAGGCTGAGGCAGGAGGATCATTTGAGTGTAGGAGGTTGAGGTTGCTGTGAGCCAAGCTAACACCAAGAGCACTCTGCCTAGGGGATAGAGTGAGACTCTGGCCTTGTTTTGTTTTGCCTGATTTCCTGCAACTTTCTGAAATGCCAGTGTCATTGAAAAAGAACCAGTACCTCTCCAACTTGGACACATTATCCTAAGGAAGAGGTGACATCATAAGAGTATTTAGGAGTGAACTCTTGGGAGCCGAATTACCTGGGTTTGAGTCCCCACTGTGCCATGTATCAGCTGTGGAGCCTTGGGTGACAGAAGAGGATCCCAAGTGGATGGAGATACATGGAACAGATTCAGAAGTACAACGATCACATCGCCGTCTCAGGCAGAAAGCAAACTCACCTAAGACTGCTCTAATAATAATGTGGCATGTCAAAAGAGGGAAAAGATGGGAGAATTCTTTCCTGCGGGGACGTGGGAAATGGAACAGTAAAGGCAGAGTGAAGAAGTCAGAGCTGCTGAAATGAATAAGCGAGACAAATTGTTGCATGAGAAGGCAAAGAAAACATACACGCATGTTAGCTCTGTGTCATGGAGTCAGATGAAGCCATATTCTAACGCGAGTCTCCCCTTGCATCTGTTAATGTTTAATCCCTGCTAAAGTGGCGTCCGGCTGGACCTATCTGCCGAGTGTAAACAGTTTCCTAGGTTTCCTCTTGTTGTTTCTGTCTTAAGCTATTGACATTTGCTAAGAAAAGGAAAAATTTTAACACAAGTGTATAGAATAAGACTTGCTTGCTTTCAAATCCCTTGATGAAAAGTTCTAGCTTTAGATAAATTTGCCTGTTAACAAAGGCAAAAAAAAAAAATTTGTATGTTGAAGTCCCAGTACCTCAGAACATTTAGATATAGGGTCCTCAAAGATGTAATTAGTTAGGGTGAAGTTATTCTGGAGTAATGTGTGCACCTAGTTCAATATGACTTTATAAAAAGGAAAGGGTCCTTAATGAAAGGATGGAATTTGGGGAAAGAGGTGCACTTAGGAGACCGTCCAGTGAACACGAGGCAGATGCCAGGGTGATGTGTTCACAGGCCATGTAACTTCAAAGGTTGCTGGAACAGGCTCTTCCTCACTGCCTGGATCTGGACTTCTAGCTCCAGAACTAAGACAAGAAATTTCTGTCATAAGCGGCTGAGATTGTGCTGTTTTGTGATGGCAGCCCTAGAAATCTAACAGAAGGTGATTTTCTTAGATTGTCCTGCTGTGCCAAGGGAGAGCCAGAGGGAGGTCTCAGCTAGACAGAAGAAGAGAAACACAGCCAGAGAGGAGGCGGCATTGTGAACAGGAGGCAGACGAGGGTAACACAGCCCATGTCAGGGACCCCAGCAGAGCCCAGAGCAGGAAGAGGCCAGGAGGAGCCTCTCCTGGAGCCTCTGCATGAAGCTCGGCCCATCACCAACTTTGGACCTCTGGCCTCCAGGAATGTGAGGAAATAGAGTTGTATTGTTTTAAGCTACCGAGTTTGTGGCGATTTGTTATAGCAATCATAGGAAGCTCATACATTTTATAACATACTCATTTAACACAAGACCTGTGAGTGTCCACTCCGTTTCCTGGAATAGAACCTCTGGCCATCCCTGTGGCAAAAGGCAGCCCAGGACTTTGTATCAGAGGCTGGAGAACGTTTCATCTATGCTCCCAAATACACACTGACATGTTGAAGACGCCATCACATTCAGGAACCAACTACAGAGGCCGTGAGTTTAAAGATTTTAGAGATATGCTACCCCATGAAAGTAGGATAAAATATTTTCAATGATCATAACAAATTTGCTTACAGAAAGTAGTACACATTTACACACAAAATAAGTCACATCAGACCAAACGCATTTATTTTCTTAGCCAGAGTAAGTGGCTAGTGAGTTCTCAGAGCTGTTCTGGGCCTGCTCTGACGGTCCTAAGGTCTCTGAGCAAACACAGGGGCAGCGGAGTGGATGTAAGACAGGGCATGGTCAGCACGTGTGAAGGGACGTGGAGCTATAATTACTTAACAGGCCATCACCAAAGGGTGCTGAGGTGGGGACCAATGTCAAGGAAAAAGGAGGTTTCAGATAAGTGAGCAGGCCTTTCTGGGGTAATTTGACAGGCAACATTTATTCTAAACTCCTCTATTTTTAGTTATCATTGTTACTCCCACTTCCTCAGGATTTTTCCTTGGCCAAAATCCCCCCGTATTCCTCATTCTTTCTCCTCCTTTCCTTTCTACCTTCTCTGCAGCCCATTATTTCCACTCACTTCTTAGGCACGATAACTCCAGGTATGTGGGCCAAGACCATTAGCCCCGGGTGGCTACGAGTGCCGGGAATGTGAGTTCAAACTGAGAAAGACAAAGCATACCAGATTTTAAAGACAGTATAAAAAATGTATAAAAACTCATTAAAAATTTCTTATGTTGACTAGATGTTAACGTGATAGTATGTTACGTATTCTATGTCAGATGAAATATAGTAAGATAATTTTACCTAATAAATGTGGCTGCTAAAATTTTTAAATGATAGATCGAGCTCACATTCGTGTCTTGCCTTATAATTCTGTAAGATGGAGGCTCTAGATCAATGTCCTTCAACCTTTTTAATCTCATGGCACACCTGAACATATAGTCAAACTTCCACGGCACACTTAAATTATATTGATCAAAAAAAAAAAAAAAAAAAAAGAGGAAAAAGAAGTAAGAATATAATGACTGTGCTGTGAACTTCTTTCAAAAATAATTTAATTAGTGATCTTTAAAATTTTTTAGGGCACACTTAAAATCATCTCTCGGCACGCTGGTTGAAAATCACTAGTCTAGATGAGTGTTTAGGAGCCTTGCCTTTGTACCACAAGCACAAAATTCTGCTTAAAAAAAAAAAAAAAAAAAAAAAGGTAATCTAGCCCGGAAAGACCTGGTGCCACTTCCTTAGGGTCAGAAGTAGTTACAGTAAGTGATGACACAAAATTCCCTTTCTTTCTAATTAATAGCAGAAGTGACTTCATTAGTTCATTGAACTTGGTGGATGCAGGTGTGTAACCGTGGGCAGCACCATCCCCTGCTCTGTACATTCTTCCCTTTGTGTATTTTGAAGTTGCTCTTTCTGATCCCTGGATAAGAAATTTCAAGCAATTCTTAAAGTTTCGTGGTTCCTTTCAGAAAGAACAACCTCATTACAAAATGTAAAAGTTTCCTTCAAATCTAACGTAACAGTGTAATCTCTTATACAGTTTCAGGGCCTTTCCCCAGCTGGGGTTTGCTGTAGCTGTGCCTCCTGCAAAGAGTGTGCAGAGTCGGGTCGGCATCTTGTTCTCTTCAGCTCCCTCCCCCCAGCCCCTGTTATTGTCCTTTTCAAAGCATCTAGATATGGAAAGAGAGGGGTTTGGGGGAAGAAAACCCCAGACACCACCCAACTGGGACAGCTGACACCTGACTCCAAGGCCCTAACAAGAAACAGCTGCATTTTCTCTTCGGGCCTTGTTGGTGCTTGGAGGTCCTCCTGGTGCACCCCCAGCCTGGTCGTGCCGAGGTGAGAAATGTGGCCTCTGCAACACTGGACACATTTGCCCTGTCATTGCCTGGTCGTTTTTCCTCTCTCTCACTGCCTTTCTCTCCTGTCACCACATAACCTGCCCCGGGTTTTAGAGTCATCAATCTCCCTATGCCCACAAATTCCAGGGAGCATCAAGCAAGCTTTCCAAGTGATTGACCGCAGATTCGCTGCAAACACCTCCTTTTTTGGCCTGCAATGATGTACGTTCTCCTAACCTCCTCCACCAGCAGCTGGAAAGGGCACAGCACTGGAGTAACTCTTTGCAAGTGACTAGGCTCTCTGTAGTCGCTGGAGTAGGCTACAAAGTGATAGAAAGAGAACACTAAATTCAGTAGCTTAGAAACAAAATCCGTTGTCTCCCCTTAGCAGTCCTGGGTGAGGGTTGGAATATGTGGCTGGCTGTCCTCACTCAGGTACTTTTCTTGTATACAGCTACACAAAGCCCTAGGGTCTCCTTATCAGGTGTTTCCAGACAGAGGGAAAGAGGACGCAGAAAAGACAGATCCACTCTCTTGAAAACCCCCGTCCAGAAGTGGCCCAAGTCTCTTGCTCGGCTTCTGCTAGCCAGGCCTCCCTGAACAAGAGCTTCAGAAACGCATGTCAACTACAGTTCTCGAAGAAAAGAAAGAACAAATTTTCTTTTACAGTTGCTGGTCTCTACCACAATCTCCAGGAGCAGCATCTTCCCATGAATCTCTACCTCCTTCTATATAGCCTGAAAGGGAAACGGTGATAGGCTCGGGCTGGGAGAAGTCATTTTTCAGTGCCTTGTACATGAGGGGTCTCATCCATCATCTTAGGAGGTAGGGATGCTTGAACCTATGTTGTCGTTTTATTTTCAGCACGCTGAGCCTCAGCAGGAACTGAGCGCAGGAGAGCCCCCCTCACCCTGCCTTCCACTACTCCATCAGTGACTGAGTACCCATCTTCACCCATCTGCGTAGGTGCCGCCTCACTCGTTTTTACAATTATTTCACGTAGGTATGAGCCTCACAGACAGTTACTTATTTCTAACTTACTTAAAACAGCTGCTACAAAGAAGAACTGAATTTCAACCTTAACTTTCCTGGCTTTTGTCATATATTGCTTCCTAGCTACCCCTTTCAATCTAGAGATTTTATATACACACTAGAACCTCTGTGAGTGTACCACCCAAGGGACTATGACAAACTGGCCAACATAGCAACATAAGGACCTGGGCCCACCGTCCTCTCGTGTGCATGTGCTACGGGCAGCTCTATGAAAACTAGGTCAACCTTAGAAGGTGGTCAAAGGATGGTGGTCAACTATGGAGGTTCTATTGTATTTATTTAGTCTATTTTAGCCAATTTTATTTTTTATTTTTTAAATGCTAATAGCAAAAATATAAACATAAGAAATAGGACAATTAAGTTCATAAACTTCTCCTAGAAAAAATGCTACACACCTCATTGCTGAATATCACTATAGTCACCAGATGGCCAAGGAGAATACTTCAAAGGTGACAACTTTTGAAGTGATAGCAATAATGAGGTATATAGCACTTTTTCAAAGTGCTTCAAAGGTGACAACTTTTGATAGTGATAGCAATAATGAAGAATATAGCACTTTTTCTAGGATGAGTCCACAAACTTAATTGTCAGGCCTTGTATATATCCAGTTTACACATTACATGTATGTGAAATATATGTGCATATATAGTATACTGATCATAATTGAAGTCATAGAAAAAGAAGAACTCAACTTGAGAAAATTTAGATTTTTTTGAGATGAAACATTGCTTAAAAATTATTTACTATCTGTAGAATATGCCTTAAAAGTTATCATTGAAAACAATATGCCAAAGGGAAAACATTTTTCCGAAAATAATAATTTGTCAACCAAAATAAAGCCAACTAAACTCTGTTGATAAACAATCTGACCATACAATTTCTAATGTAGTTAAACTTGTACAAAGTCTTTAGGGGGGAAAGAGTACTATCATTGAATGATTTTGATTTTCAATGATGTATTAGACAGAGTTCAGTTACAAGATACTTGGAAGGGCTGGCAGGCTGGACTGAGCTTCAAGGATCTTTACTGGAACACCAGTGGAGAGTTTTCAGATGAAATGCTCTTTCTGGCATGATCGGAACACAAGGAGGGTCGGTGAGGGACCACCACCCTCTCTGCTGCCAAGATGACCCCCTATTCTATGGGCTCTGAACCAGCAGGGTGATGCCTTGCCTTTTGACCCCAGGAGTTTAGAGAATGACTACTCAAACCTCTGTCATGCTGCTACCAAAAATGTCCACAACGGCCCCTGTCAGCAGGACTGCAGATGAGCGGTGCCTGCTGCTCCTGACACGGACACCCCTTTACCTGGGTCCTCTGCTTGGTCCAAACTCAATTGCACTCAGACTAACAGCCAAGCTAGAAAGAAGCCTGGCTTTAGCCTTTGGCCTACATGAAACTGTGCCTCAAGACGTGGAAATGAAGTTGCTTGAATCAATCCACTGTGTCTGCCACAGCCTAGAAGGAAATTAGTGGAAACAATCAGGTTGTAAAGGAAAAAAAAAATGGTCCGAATACCTTTTAAATGTGTAAAAAGGACAAATTATTACTAGATAATTTATAAGCAGGCAATGGCTTTCTGATTATGTGGTTTAAATGCGCAATCTTTCTTCAAATGAAAATACTGTTCATTTTGGAAAAGTCTTGGCATGACAAATAAGGAGCTATCCAAAGACTTCAATTACATCTGTTTTTACTAGGACCTTTGAAAAAATCGTGCTATGATTCATTATTTTTTTTCCATTTAAAGCACAATAATTAATTATATTTGAGTAGAGTTTAGTCTGGATGAATAAAACAATTTTATTTTAAGAATCTACTTCCCTGCTTTTAACTGTTTGTTAGACACCAAGATAGCTCTTTTAATACTAAAAACAAACTTTAACAGTAGAAAATATTAATGCTAAGAAATTGACTCTCAAAAAGGTTGAGTAATTTGTGTGGTGTCACACCACTAGGAAAAGAGTCAGAGCTAGGATGTGAACCTGTTAGCGTGACTGCTCTTTCATAATATCTTCTCTATCCCCATTAAGAGTAGATGATTGCCACACACCGGGTGCTACGCTGCACTGAGTCACTGCTCACTATTTTCATTATTCCAGGTTCCAAACAGGCAGCGTGGCCAGGAATTGTCACGGTATAACATCTCAGCTAGTTCCACCAGCTCCTCGGGAAGAAAGACAGGGTTACACCGTTCCACTGAGGACATGATGGGAGGGGGTGGTCGTGGGCAAGGGTATCCCTAAGGTAACATAATCAGGTAGACGGCTGGGATCTAAGAAAACCACGGCTGCCCTAGAAGACATGGGAGAGGGCTGAGTGAAGAGTGAGAATAAAGAGAGAGAATGAAACACCCACGAAGCTGCCATAGCCGACATCAACAGAAATTCTGCCGTGGTGGCCAGGAAAGGAGGAAGTAAAACGGAACAGGAAGGAGAGAAGGCCTGTGTGCACTGGCGCTGCCATCCGTGTCTAAGCAGATGCATAAGCCAGTCGGGTAGGTAATTTGGGGTGGTGAGTTTGTCAGACGGTAGAGAAAGCCGGGGAATTAAATACTTAGAGAATAGCAATAATAAATAGCCAACATTTATAATCACGTCTCAAGTTGTACATATAATTATAGTTTCAATAAAATCTGTGTTTATGTAAATTCTTGGAGAAAATAATCTGTATTAAGATAAGGCGAATAACTCTATTTTTTTTTTTTTTTGCTTTTTCTATTTATTTTTTGTAAGACAGAATTTATTCACAGAAAAGAAAGAAAAGAATACAGAAAACATTAAGGCATCTGTTAGAGGGAGAAAATTCTAGTGGGGAAAGAGAAGCTCTCTCCGTTTCTCTCCCTGTCTTTCCCATCTCCTCCTTTAGGCCTTTAGTCTCAGGGTATATATAGGTGTATGGGTTCCTTGGCCAGGAAACGAATGAGTACAGTCCCTTCCACCAGGGGCAAGGTGAATGAATGTATCAATGAATGGATACAGTCCTT